>APFE031140377.1:0-12167 GCA_000404065.3 Pinus taeda
AAACTTTAAATATCTTTACCTACAAATCAATATGTCAAAATCAAAGTAAAAAGTAAATCAAAGACAAAGAATAAAAACTTTCTCAAAAACTGTTAATACTATTAATAAATATTTGTAAATGAATATAAAAGAAACACCATATCAATATTTATATATAAAATATTAAAGCCATAAATATTTCACGTCAAATTTAAATCTTGAAAAACATTAATTGATGTTAGTTTTTATATAAATTTTTGTTATCATCCCATTAAAAAAATCATTAATCTAATATTAATCATTGAAAGTAAATATTCAATACAATATCTAATCTATATTAGTATAATAATACATAATTAAATATTTATATAAATAAAATTTAAAATTGTTATATTAAAATAATATAAATATCATTATATATATTAACTCTAGATATATATGGGAGGGAAGAACAAAGAGATAGACCAATAGAGGTGGAAAGATAGAGGGAGTGAGAGAAAGGGAGAGAGAGGGAGGGATAGAGAGATTGAGTTTGAAGGGGAGAGAGGGAGGGAAGCATAAATACATAGAGAGAGAAAGTAGAGAGAGGTTGTGTATATTTTTTGGTTTAGATAGAGATAAAAAGAAGTATATATGGAGAGAATGGGGGAAGAATGAGAGAGAAGGAGAGATGGAGGGAGATATTGATATAATTGAAGAGAGAGAGAGAGAGGGGGGAAGGAAGAGAGTGAGGATGTGAGAGAGAGGAGAGAGGTAGGTAATAATAAAGACACGAAGAGAGAAAGGTGGAGAGAGAGGGAGTGATAAGGGAGATGGAAAGAGAGGGAGGGAAGAGAGCAGGAGGGAATAGAGATAGAAGGGGGGAGAGAGGGGGAGAAAGGGAAGAGAGAGGGAGATGGAGAAGGGAGGATATATATATATATATAATATAGATAAGGAGAAAAATATGTGTATTGTTGGGTTCATATACAGAAAAAAGAGAGATAAACTGGATATAGATGATTAAGATGGAAGGGAAGAAAAAGGAATAAGAGAGAGAGAGAGAGAGAGAGAGAGAGAGAGAGAGAGATAGATATGGAGGGAGAGAACATGTGTGTTTGGGGGGAGGTGAGATAGAGAGACAAAGAAGTAGATATATAGGGAGATATAGATATAGATGGAGTGGGGAGGGAAGGAATAATGTTTCTTGCACTAGATGCATTAATTTCAGTGTAGGTGGTGATTTCTAATCCTATTTGATTGCTTGCATTGAAGGATTTAAACTAAAGGAGAGGGGAGAGGAATGAATAGAGAAAGAAGGAGGGGAGGGAGAGCGGGAGATAAAGGTAATATATAAAAGGTGAGAAATAAATATGGAGGGGTGAGAGACAGGGAGAGAGAAAATTAGATAGGGAGGGGGATAGTGACTGCGAGCTAATTACGTCAAATCCACCCAATATACTTAGTCTTAGTATTTGAAACGAATTATTCCCCAAACCATCTTAGTCATTGAAACAAAGTATTCATACTTCGGTTTTCAATGCAGGTTTTCTAGCCATGTAGCGGAGGCGGTTTTCCACTATGGCGTCATCCGTCCTCTCTCTTGTCAAATTTTGAAGATCGCTTAAGATCTCCTCATCTAAGCTATCGACTATTTAGTTAGAGTGAAAAATGTGTACATATATTCCAACTTTGATGTTTATATGTAGAAAATTACAATGAGATTCAATTATTGATTAATTGAGTGACATTTTTATAAAACATGTGTGTTATTGATTTAAAGTGGAGATATGCACCACGAAATATATTTATTTTGAATAATAAATAAATCTTAAATTTCATAAAAGATTATAATATTAAAACATGTGTTATTGATTGACAGTGGAGATATAAACCATGAAATATATTTATTTTTAAATAAAATAAAAAATCTTAAATTTCATAAAAGATTATAATATTAAAACATCTGTGTTATTGATTGAAAGTGGAGATATGCACTGTGAAATGTATTTATTTTGAATAATAAGCAAATCTTAAATTTCATAAAAGTTTACAATATTATCAAGCAATATTTATATTTTAATTCATTGATAAGTAAAAACGAATATGTTTATCATAAAGCCTATTTATTAATATTATGATTATAAATATCTTGTATATACTCAAAATATTAATAAAAATAAGTTGAGTGCAGAGATCTTGAGTGAGTATGTTGTTGTAGAGTGGGAGAAGTGCAAAGAGTTAGTGTAGGCTGTAGAGAAGAACAATGGGTTACTACGGATTTTGTGGAGGACAAAGTGCTTCATGGGCCAAACGTTTGCTTAGGAAAACATAGATGAAAATAGGCAAAGAGGCAACTAATTACAGTGTGCATCAAGTTTTCTTTTGAGTGTGGCTTAGAGCCTGCATACAGGAGGTTAGTGCTTCCATCTCTAGTGGGTGTCTAAGAAGGCTTGGGGGTTGGTGCCTCCTGTAAGTTGGTGCTTGCATAAATCCAAGGAGATGAAATTTGGTTGTTGCAAAAAATTCATAAATTTCATTCTTTAGAGGGTGGTTCTAGTACGGTGATTAGGTGTGTGAAAAAGGAGAGATTCAGTTCCTCCTGCCAGTGGGACTAGCAAACAATCAAAGGGAGTTGGGACTTCTTGTGATTGAGTAGGTGCTCTCATTTTTACACCAATAACAACAATAAGCTTTGGTAGTTTTTTCCCGGAACGCTTTCCATGTTAAACCTTCATGTCTCATTTGTTTGCTTCTCGTGACGTGCATGCTTGTATTCATTGACATAGTTGCTGTTATGGTTTGTTAATAGTTTCTCTCTTATAATAGATGCCAAGTTTCAATGAATAAAGATAAATTGGCATAAAATTTTAAATTAGCATTAATATTGATTCACCCCCCTAGCATTAACACTGTTTCTAACAATTAGTATCAGAGCCACGTTCCTTCACGGATAACTTAATCACTAGAAGGTATATCAAATGGAAACAATGGCTAATCAAGTTTGGCTAACATGAGAAGTATCTCGATTTTTAAATGGATCAAACTATGAGTCCTGGAAGATTAGAATGAAGATTATGTAATGGTAATAAATGAATACATTTAGTTGTCTATGATATATGGAGAGAGGAATTAGTTCAATACATAAGCCAAGGAAATCATCATGAAAGGGTTATCTAAGCCAGTGGCTAATAAAGTGAAGCATTGTGAGCTAGGAAGGGAAAAGATAAACAAATTGTAATGTCTATATGGAGAAGAAATTTCTGCAGCAACTAAGGAGGTTGATGAACCTCTTTGCTCAAGCAATGAAATTAAATCTGTGAAGGCTATTGATAATGAGAAAAGAATAAATGTAAATACAAAGGCATCTCAAAGGAAAGATGCTCAAAATATTGAAAATCCTTCTTCCAATAAGGAATTTTCTTCCCACCACTATCGAGTTGATGATGATGAAGAATTAGATGAAGGCCATGTTCCTCAGGAGCTAAGCTATTGCTTTGAGATAAATGTAAATAAATAGGTCATTCATTATGTAGATGTTCTTGTGAATCAGTTGAATATAGAGATAGTCATGCATCTAGTAGTAGTAATTAAGATAGCCCTACTTTAGTAGCAATATAAAATGAGGGCTCCTCTGAACAAGAAGAGAGTATATATTGTGAAGAAGAAGAGAGTATATATTCTCTGTTCCTTTTATTTAAATTGAATAACAAGGATATGCACAAAATTTTTGTTTCACATAGTACTCACACGACATATATTGTTGTTTCAATTAGATCTTGTATGTATTATCTTTAATGTTGAAAATTCGAGCTTGATCTATTACTATATTTTTTTTATGCATGTTCTATACATACTCGATGGTAATGGGTCCGAAATTTCCCCAGGCCTATCTCTGACCATGGGTTCCTTACTTCGTTGTAGCCTAGTTTTGGACCACTCTGGCATAAAACTAGGAGTTCAATTGGAACCCCTCACTCACTTCTTATAGCTAGTTTATTCTACCCATTTCCACAAGGTTTGTTGCAGTCTACGATTTTGATTCACTAACTATGGAACTTCCTTCCCTTTTATTTTTTTCAACTAAAAAGTTCCCTCTGACTACCATCTCTATAGTAAAATGATAACCTTAAGTAGGTTTGGGACTTGCCATTTTCTACTTTTCATGTTCATTTATGTGTAAAGCATATTTCTACTAAGAAAGAATTCATAATAAATTTCCCTATCAAATCAGAAAAAGTAATTCTTTCAAGACAAAATTCACTGTAAGGAAACAAAACCACACACAAACATAAATTTTGGAAGCAATAGTCACACTTATCTAAATTAAATTAGGCTTGTCCCAAAAACTGAACCAGTAAAGGTTGCACCACCCTTCCAACGAGATCGAAAATCATGTCTGATTCTCCCCCCGATCTCGTTGCTTCTAGAATGGCCAGATAAATAGCCACTCTCCGGTGAATTCTCAAGCTTTAGGACCCCGTCCAACCAATAATTTTCCAAACTTAATTCATTTTGAGAGATTTCCACTATCTCTAGTGCAGCTGAAGAAATACTCCATGGCATCATCCTTCCCAACTTCAGATGAGATGATAAATTTTCTTTCATCCTCTCTTTTTAGATGTTTCATTTTTGCTAAAACCTTATTTTTCCCACTGATATTATTGTAACCTCGAGGAAAAGGGATAATTCAAACTGTCAATAACTATCTGTAAGTTCAAGAATTAATCTAACCTCACCAACCTTCCTTTAGCTGCACTACGAGCTAATTACATCAAATCGACCCAATATAATTAGTCTTAGGTTTTGAAAAAAATTATTCATACATGGGTTTTGAATGCGGGTTTGCTAGCCATGTGACTGAGGTGGTTTTCCACTATGACATCCTCCCTCCTCTCTCTTGTCAAATTTCAAAGATCGCTTAAGATCTCCTCATATAAGCTATCGTTTATTTAGTTAGAGTGCAAAATGAGTAAATATATTCTAACTTTGATGTTTATATGTAGAAAATTACAATGAGATTCAATTATTGATTAATTGAGTGACATTTTTATAAAACATGTGTGTTATTGATTGAAAGTGGAGATATGCACCATGAAATATATTTATTTTGAATAACAAACAAATCTTAAATTTCATAAAAGATTATAATATTAAAACATGTGTTATTGATTGAAATTAGAGATATGCACCATGAAATATATTTATTTTGAATAATAAACAAATCTTAAATTTCATAAAAGATTATAATATTCAAACATGTGTGTTATTGATTGAAAGTGGAGATATGCACCATGAAATATATTTATTTTGAATAATAACCAAATCTTAAATTTCATAAAAAAATACAATATTCAAACATGTGTGTTATTGATTGAAAGTGGAGATATGCACCATGAAATCTATTTATTTTGAATAATAAACAAATCTAAATTTCATAAAAGATTATAATATTAAAACATGTGTGTTATTGATTGAAAGTGGAGATATGCACCATGAATATATATTTATTTTGAATAATAAACAAATCTTAAATTTCATAAAATATTATAATATTATTGAGCAATATTATAATCTCATATGTTACGATGCTTCTCGATGGCCTCCACCATTCCTTAAATGTGACTCGATACCTCCACTCCGGATGGCACCTGGGTTAGGGAAGACCATGGATCTATCACTACCTCATCCAACCATGGAGATAGTTTTATACTCCTATACCAATAGGTGTCATATTTCATGATTGGCATTGTTGAGCTCTGCAATATGTTCGTACCTTTTTCTCTGGTTGCAAAGGTTCTCCATATTGTAAAAAACAAAAAATCTAAAAAATGTAAAGAGGGTATGCCCTAAAGGAAAAATCAAAGGGAAAAAAGAATAAAATGGTCAAAAAGGTGAAAGAAATGAACCTCAAATCAAATAGACCAGGAAAATGTGCAAGTCCAAAATGCCACTACTATTCTATTTTTGCAATAATATGATGGTCTGAAGGTTGTTGACTTATGCCACCATTGATGAATGGCCAAACAACTCAATCTTGGCTAGTTAATGTCTGAATTTACTTGTTTTAGAGATAGAGAATAAAATATATCCAAACTATCCAATCTTGGCAGGTAAGTAGATAGGTAGAGAAGCAAAGGAGCTTAACTATTAAATATGAGCCCTTGGATGTTATAAGTGTAGATTTAGGTAGGATTGCAATGAAAAGAAAAGAAGATGATGAGGGTTTTCCAGTTCAAGTGCACCCAAAGAAAAAAGAAGAAAAAATGCTAGGCAAAGTAAGAAGGGCAGGTAGAGGGTGTTGCAGAAATGACATCACAAGTGCCAAGCATACATTATACTGAGAGCAACTCAAGCGAGGCAAGGGTCCATGACTAACTCCCCTTCATACTTTTCCCAATCATTTACTAATGCCCCCCAAAGGTATTAAGATCTGTTTAATGTCCTTGAAACACTCATTCCATTGAAGGTGATTTCCTAAGTAAAAATCCGTTTTACTTAGATAGTATTCATGTTTCTCATATAAATACTATGTTTCCCTTTTTTTGGCCTAAGTTGTTAACCATATGACTTAGGGTTGTCATTTCGAAATTAAATTTTTCATATTAACTCTAACTTTATTGTATAAATCCCATGTAAATCGTTCCTCTCCCCATATTACATATATATATGTTAAGAACCCCGATTGTTAATATATTCCTACTCCCGATTAACTATAACCATATCACTGTATATATAAAACAAGGATTAATTAACCCCACATTAATTAACAACCTAACCTCAACCTGCAAACCAATCAATTCCGCCCCAATACCATTAAAAAACACATTTTAATTCACCGGGCCCACGCATTTAACCTCACGCCATCTCCATTGAGTGCCCACCATCTGATCGATGCCCTCGTACCAGACGACTATTATTCATTTCATGGCCACACCATCGGCCGCACGTTAGGTCCCAGGGAATTAGTTGTATTGCTCCCGTACCATGGACATGTGTTGCACTCCCACTATGATCGCTTGCCCTCCATTTGAAACCACCTGACCCCAAAAGTGGTGCGGGGGGAAACCACTTACCACCCTCCGTGTCACAACAAAATGTCCCATCACTGTGATGTCAGTTGCTCAATGAATGCCAAGAAGCCCCACTAAAGCCAAATCTTGTTAAATAGTCAAGAAAATGTCATTTTCACCCACATTTTCTGCTACTGAGCTCCATGCAAATCATGTCCAGTCTGTCACCTGGCCAACAAATCACAACATCGTGCTCTGCAGCTCATCGTGCAACCTGCAAATTACATGGTTTGCTTCCAAAAATAGGTATTTACCCCAGTTCACTTCCTGAATCGGTAATTTTATTTTTTCCTTAATAAATTTTACCCAAAAAATCCAAATTCAAATAAAATCAGTCTGTAGCTCTCATAAAAAGACCCCCAAGCTTGTTGTTTTGTCCATTATTTCCACAGAAGCCCAAATTCTAGTTTGAAAACACAAGAACCAAACATGGAAGCTCCCACAGCCGTGAACGTTGCACCTATGAATGCACCTCATAAGGACTTGGATTATTTACCTTTGGCCGACAAAGATTTCCAAATAAAAGATTTGTATGGAAATGTGGACCATCTTCAAGCCTTTTTCCAAAGCAGGGATAGCTATCAGAACAACTTTGACGTTTTTGGGTTATGTGAATCTAACCTTCCTATGTATTTCATTCCCTCAGTTCATGTCTTCCCAGACATCATTCATCAGTGTTGTGCGAACTATGACCCTGTCAATAGAGCAGTCATGTCCCCATCCCAAACTATGCTTTTTCATATAACTGCTGAGTCTATTAATGAAATGATACACTTCCATTCCACTGAGCCCCTTGCTCATCTTTCCATGGGGTTTCTACTCGAAAAAGCTACTCAATTGTCCAACTCAAAAATAACCCGGGTTGCTCAGATGTTCATGAAACCAGACCACCAGCCCCAAGGCGCACCTCCCTATTTGTATACCTGGTTCACTGACACTGGCAGACCTATTGTTGACATGATATCCTGGATCTTGGGATTTAATACCAGTGAAATTTTTTATAAGATCACCCTAGTTCTACTGTCAATATTTACCCCAGGACAACCCCTTGCCATCAAATATGACTATGCCATTTTCATTGCTAATAAAATTCATGATCAATTCTTAAACCTAGATAGAGAAGGAGTCTTCAAGTACACATCTTTCATATACCACCTTCTGTTATATCATCATTCAGACTGCTTTTCTTTCCCCATTCGGAGGTTGGACTCAAAGGGAAATCGAAGGTCTATGATCTTTTGGACCTAAGTTTTCCATAATATCTATGAGTGTCCTTATACCTATAATGAATTCATTGACTTGTTTGTACATAAAGAATCCACTCTGCTAATAGGAGGCCCCCTCCTAGGATCTCTGGTGACATGAAAAAGGTTCTGCAGCTCTCCAAATAGTACAGGATAGGTGACTGGTACCTGTAACAGAATCACACTGAAATCAGAATATATGGCTGCAAACTGTGCCCTTTAAAGCTGCCCAAATATGTGCCCATGAGACTATTTGCATTAGAATATTTCAGACAGATCATAAAGGCAGATTTAGATCATTTTTGTAATGCAAAGAAGAAGGCCAAGCTGAGAATCAAAAACTAGTTAGGCCCTTAGGTCATCCATTCTAGAGATGCCTGGAAAGATGTTGAGAAGATATTAGAAGAACACCTTAGATTGAAGAAGAGTTTTCGGTGGGTGCCATATGACCCATATAGTTTTATAAGTGACAGAAAATTAAAGAACAGGCTATCAGTTTATGTACATCATAGGATCCCAGAAATTGAATAGTATGCTAATAAGGATGAATGGATAGAGGGGACCTTAATAGAATAAGTTAGTGAGCAAGAGAAAATGGAAAAAAATATGAAATATCTTGAAAAAATCCTTTACCTGTACTCTTTTGGACAGGTATCGTTCAAACTGCCTCAACAATCAAGAGTTGGTACATCCTCTGCTACAACTTCTCAGCAGTATGCACAAAAAACCATCACAGCAGTCACGGGGACTTCAAAGGGCAAATAGGTAGACACCACAGAGAATCCTATAATGACAGGTCAGCCAACAATGTCAAAGGAACAGCGTTAGGGGCAAATTCCTCTAGCCAAAACTGAAGCAACAAGAGTTCTTGCATTACAGACTCCTCTAAATGAGGAAAGAAGCAAGAAGAGAGACAAGGAAGACACCACACCCATTAGTGGACCTGCAGAGCAACCAGGTACAAAGAGGCAAAGATTAAATCCTCTATCTGAAGATGAAATTATTGAAGAAACCACAGACAGTCTAAGAGGTAAAAAGGTAGTCAGCCAACAGACTTCCCCAGTGATAGAAACTTCAACTAGCTCACATAGGCAGGAGCTAGAAAGGTAGCATAGTGTGGAAGTTTCATCCACTAGACCACAAAGTAAACAAGCCTCTGACATCAAAAGAACATTCACGGAGATAAAGGCCAGAAATGACCCACTAAGGCTTCAAATTTACCATCAGTATCTTAAATGGCCCCCACCAACCAGCAGAGATTAATGTCAGCCTATGACATTAAAGAGGGCAAAATGATCATCAGTTACTTTAAGCCCAAAGTGCAACAGCCGCAGTCAGTAGCTGATTACATTAGGACAAATTTGGAGGTCTTGGCCAAGGATATTCATCCTATGGACCAGATTGAGCTTCATAAACAGATTGGAGAGATGGTCTACTCCACACTGGAGGATAAGGCAATGTTAGCTCATAAATTACAAAACTCCTTGGACAATACCTCTGCTCAACTACATTTGGAAAGAGCTTCTTCTCTGGCTAAGGACAACAAGATAAAATCTTTGGAGGAGATTATCATTGAACTAGGACATGATCCCAAAAATGCTAAAGGCATAAATGCACTCATGAAGAGGAAAGAGGAATATATTGCTGCCCTAAGGAAGCAACTTAAAATCCCTCCTTCCATGCATCCATAGACCATGGGAGTTATACAACAGAAATTCGAAGAGGAGATGATGCATCTGCTCATGAAACTCAATGAAAGATTAACCGATACAGAGTAGGCACTAGAAAAGGCACTAAAGGAAAAGCAAGGAGAGTCGACCTCCCAGCCTCTTGAGGTCACCCCTACTGTCTCAACTACAGCCCCCTCCACACCTGGAGCAACATTGGCTCCCAATGTTCCAGCATCCACAACAGGGATAATTACAGGTAAATCAGCACAAGGCAGCAGTACTACTATGATCACAGAAGAACTGATAAAGGCCATGGAAGAATTAAAGCTCCAAGTGTCCGAATTAAAACTGGTAAAGTAACAATTGGCAAAGGTAGAAAAAAGTTACGACAAATCCAAGATGAATGTGGCAGATAAAACAAGGGAGGTTAAAACATTAGAGAACAAGGTGGGAGCATTAGAAAAGGATATTTCTCTGGATAAACCTCTTGCAGAAATCAAAGGTATTTTGTGGTCCAACATCAATCAATCCTTTAGTAATATGTGAATATCTATACAAGTCATTTATGAGCAGATTGACTTGATAAGAGCGGCCCAAATGGAGATTCAAAAGACAAGAGCTTTATTGGGATAGATGCCTGAACAAGCTAACTCGCTAATACATTTTTTGAACACCAAGACCAGCGAAGAACTGCAAGCACTAGAAATCACAGACAGGACAAGCACCATTCTAGAAATCAAGAGGGTTCTAACCAAGAGAACTCTGATGCAAAATTTGGAAAGGAGATGTCAGGACATGCAGGTGGAGATCAACTCTTTCACAGAAAAGTTCACAGTTTTTCATAATAATGGTTTACCATGTCCTTTAGGAAGTAATGATCGCCTGATGAGACATGTAGATTACACGCACAAGTTGAATAAATATGTTGTTGATCAAATTACTTCATCAACAAGCGCTTCAGAAGTAAAAGCACTTCCATCTGGCCAAAGCCTCTATGACAACTTAGAAAATTTATTCTATGTTGAGCATAAAGTGAAACATCTATTCACCATCCAGCCTAATTTCTTCAAGTACACAGACTGATGAAACTTTAAGGAAAATTCAAAGACATAAATTACCAGAACATGAGTGGTGGAAAAGTATGTTAGAAATTCTATAAACTTATCTTTGGTATCTTTGGTGAAATGAAAATTTTGGGTCATCTACCATAATGCGAAGAACAGAAATGAATGAGGGTCATACAGGTCAAAGTGTATGAAATCAAAGTTGAAGAACATCTGACAAAGCCTGGGTAGCCAGCACACAGTATCGGTGGAAAACAACTATAAACTGACTCGCAGAGTCTACCTCCATCACATCCGATAGGACGGAGCAACCATCACAGCATCAATTTATCTTTTCTCTGTTTTCGAGACTATCTATCTCTATCTTTTGTAAAAAACGATGAGTCATCACTAGATATTATCTCCATGGGATATTTTGTAAAGATATTTTTGTATAAATACCTCCCCCATTCAAAGTATTTGGGGTTGGTGATGCATTCCTAGACTTTGTTGTAAACATCGATTTTTTGAAATATAAAGTTGGTGGAATCAACTGTGATTGGGCTTACTGGATGAAGAATTGAAACAGAAGACTTACCGCAGGATTATTGAATCAAGCATCAGAATAATAAGTCCCTTATATCTATGTTTTGAAGTGTTTCTAGTTCTTTATATCACCTGTGTTTCATAATTTGAATGATAGAGACAAAGAATAATTCAGAATTTTCTTGAATGCACTCTGCATTCATCCATTATCATTCTCTGTGTTTTCTTCAGAATTAGAATAAGTAGTGTAGCTATTAATTGCTCTTACTTCCTAAGTCTTACATGCTAATTATTTGTTAAAGAATTCTTAAATGCTCTTTAGTAGTAATCATCCATTTTCCCTCTTTGAATTGGCTGAAAGATTCTTAACTACCTTTCACCCAATTTGAATCCATTCCATCTGTTTCATCTCTTTTATTTGTTCCCTGCTTGACTACCTTGCCTTGTGGAACCATCCTATGTTAAGAAACTGAATCCAGAAAGCCATCCTCATTGACCCCATTAGCCCAATGGACTGAACTTCTTAGACATACACCTTTGTTCTATTGAATCTCACCATCCAAAAAATCAAACAAAACCCATGAACATCATAACTAGCCTAATACCTTTCAAAACAAAGTTAAAACATAAAGA
>APFE031140384.1:0-44886 GCA_000404065.3 Pinus taeda
ACACCAGAAGCAGCAACTACGCAGTTGATATAGTCAGCAACAGAAATCACCTAAAGCAGGTATTTTGCATCAGCTGGGAATAACAACGGCAACTATCTGAGGAACGTTGACGTGGCTGAATCAAGCAATTGTCCAAAGCAAGTAGAACACAGTTACCAGGACTCAGAACCAGAATAGAACGGGGAATTGGCGAAAGGAATGTACGTATCCCAAGGAAGACGGTCGAAGACAGTTACCAGCTGTGTAACAGCCAGAACCTAAACAAAGAATATATCGTCATATTGTTGCAACAACATCTCTGTAATTCTTATTTTTGATTAAACGGGTCAACCAATTGAACCGTAACAATATATTGTAATAGATGTCTCCTCTATAAAGAGGAGACATCTACATTAGTCAGAGAGTAGTCTGTAAGAGCATTTTGTAAGAATATCAGCAAATCTGAACTTTACTGTACTCAAATTTTTGACAGATGAATAGAAGGACGTTCTGAGTATTTAAGCTATTTTTCGTGTTCTGGGGAATCTTGTGAGAGGGATTGGGCCCACCTTCCTCACAAGATTCACCCATTTACTTTGCTGTCAAGTGTGTAAGTGTGTGATAGTTTCTTTTTGCAGATACTCTGTTTGGACTCTGTAGCATTACCTCTTGCAATTCTGTTTTGCTAGCACTCTGTTTTATTAAGTTATTTGAAGTTATGCAAGCGTGTTTCACCAGTGAATCTGAGTGTAGTGTGTGTTAGCAATCTGATTCCAGGGGCAGGTGCTGAACGTCCTCACCTGGAGGATAGGGTCCTGATCCTCTGCCAACAGAGCATCCATTTCTTTGTTTCTTAGATATGTAATTTTAATCAATTCCTTTTATTTTATCAGCACTGTGATAACCTAGTACAAGAACTAAGTATACTACAGCTTTCGATGCTTTTAGAATTTAAGTACAAAGAGTACGCAGTGGCCTTTGGAATAAAAAGACTTTCCCAGGTTGACAATTAATGTGGCACTTGATTGTTTAATTAATAAACAATTCAACTAGCCAACAGGAACAAGAAATATTTTTTATTAATTTTATAAAGTTTTTAAATTTATTTTAAGAATGTTAGAATTCTATTTTTTTTCAAGAAAGCCAGAATTTTAAAATTTAAAATTTATTTTATAAATGTCGTCTTTTACATTTCACATGCTTTCGATAATTCCTTGAATATTGAGTGGTCTATTCATAGCCTTGGGGCTTAATTGTAATTTATGGCTAATACACCTACATCAAATCAAATGCCTATAATCAATCCACAATCATTACTCACTCTGTGAAAACAAATATTTCATTTTGTGAGTGAAAAGCTTTGTTAGTGTGTTTGGGTTTTAGTTTTAGGGTGGATAGTCTCATTTAGATGTTAAGGATTGGAATATTGTTGCCATTATGATGCATGTTTTGTCCTTGATGGAAACTCACTTGTATATGGTAACTAGATGAATCTACAGGACAAATATCAAAGATGACAGAATGATGGAACATAGAGATAACAAAGGTGACAAAATGATGGAACACAAAGATATCGAAGGTGATGGAATGCTGGAACTTAATAATGGTTAAAGGTTTGATACAGGAAGATTGTGTTAGTGTTTTACTTGATGACAACCTACTTGATGAATGGACTACCTTGATGAAGGTATAAGCAGGATGTGACAAAATACATGGCAGTTGTGTTTACAGCTATGACAAAATGCAGGACAGTTCAAAAGTGATGTATGATGACAACTCACATTGTTCAGACGTAATAGAGTAATGACACAGAAGAACAAGATGATGGAACAAAGGATTACAGATCAGAATCAAGCAATTGAAGAAAAGTAATGTTTAAAGTTGTATACGCAGGTTCACCTAGTCCAAGTAGCGTATACAAGCAGGTTCATAGAACAAAATGAGCGTATAGGTATTCACGCACTTTCATGAGCGGAAAAATACATATGGGATGGAAAATTAAGGTTAATGAATACCAAGGGTCCATACCATGGTATTGGCCCACAATATTGAGTGGAATAATGGTTACATGATCCTGTTTAAGAATATGATAGGTTTTAAGTGTTGTTTTAGTCCGAGGTACTGAAAAAGGCTCTGAGTATATAAGGAGGTGAAGATCAAAGTATGAAGGAGTGCAAGTAATGCATATCTTATGAAGAGCTAGATCAAAAAAAAATATGCATGTTATGGGTTTCTGATGCTTTGCTTGATCTGAACTACGTATGCACCTGAGTGTTTGATGGTGGATGGGATCTAATGATGGATCAGGATCATAAGACCTGAAATGACTTATCATTATGTGAAATGGTAATGGATAGGCTAGATCTGAGTGCTAACAAATGTTTTGTCCTTTAAATGTTATGACATGGGTATGTCTAAAGTCTAGAATAGTTGCGAAGTTATAAGTTATTATTTGCAGATCTATATGCTGGTTCACCTTGGTGAAGGCGCGTATACACATTGGTTCAACACTTCCATGTAGCATATGCAGAATAAAAGCTTGTTGTTTTAGAGATGATTGATTCATCTAATCATTGTTGTTGTTCGACTATTTTTTGTCAATGATGTCTTCTTTGGATTGAAAGTAAAATTGATTGTATAAGGAGATTGAGTCTGGTTGATTGATTGATTGAGTTAGAAGGGTGATCTTTGTTGTTATTTGTTTAGAAATCTGGAATATGATAGTAGATCTTCAAAATGCCTTTGGATAGTATAGTTTATGGTTCATAAATTTTATGATTCAATATCTTTAGGGGTATATGCAGCTTGGGTTACGAAAATTAGCGTATACATGCAGGTTGGGCTACAAA
Source organism: Pinus taeda (assembly GCA_000404065.3). Lineage (NCBI taxonomy): Eukaryota > Viridiplantae > Streptophyta > Pinopsida > Pinales > Pinaceae > Pinus > Pinus taeda. Next base: position 2,829 of record APFE031140384.1, read on the forward strand.
AAGTAGCATATACATGCAGGTTGGCTTCATTGAAGTAGCGTATACTCTTTAACATATGATTTTTGAGGTTGCAGTTGGTTTTGGTTGTTGATGCAGTGTTCTGGGTTTAGATCTGTGTACTGGGTAAAGTGATTGTTTGTTCTAGTTGTTTGGTTGAATTTTGATTAAGTGTCAGCTGATTGAGTTTTTAGTTATTTATTGATTTAGTTGTGGCTGATTCAAAAATTGATGATTGGGTGATTCAATTATCTCAGAGGTTTTAGTGATTTATTAATTCAGGTGTGGTTGATTTAGGGATTGATGATCAGATATTGATGATCATGTTTCAGTGATTGGTTGATGCAGATGCATGTGATGGTTGTATTGCAGTGGTGATTGATTTTGGTCTTCAATGTTACTTATGGGCCCAATATGAAAATTTGATGAAACGTGGCCTACATATTGTATTGTTGTGTACCAAGAGTATCAAGTCTGAAAATTTATGAAACATGGTCTTTGGGGGATACTAAGGGTTGGAGCCTTCAGCGAGGAAGTCGAAACTTCCTCCCAGTAATGGTTGGTGATTAGATCAGGGGGTTGTAGCCCCCTTCTAGGAGAAACTGGAGAACGAGAGAATGTTGTAGCCTTCTGCAGGTAGGTGCCTTTGTACTAGTATGAGTTTGCACCAGTACAAGATTGTAAACAACTTATTTTTTATATGCAGTAGGAACGGGAACAGAGTCATTTCCCTCAATGTTTCAAGCATGGGATTACAAGGTACAATCTCTCCCCTTCTCGCCAATCTCTCCTTTCTTACATTTCTCAGCCTTCACAATAACAATTTCCATGGTCAAATTCCCTAGCAATTGGGAACCCTATCTCGCTTATAGATGCTTTGCCTTTTTCTCAATCAACTCCAGGGTTCCATTCCGCCCACTCTCGCTATGTGCCACAATTTGCAGAACTTGACTCTCTCCTTTAACAATCTCACAGGAAACATTCCCCCACAACTATGTACTCTCCCCAGGCTAATAACCAAGTATTTGTTTGTTAAAAATTTGACAGGAACAATCCCAGACTACCTGGGAAACATATCCTCTTTGTAGTACTTAGAATTAATTAGCAACAACCTTCATGGCAGTGTTCCTTCCAAATTGGGTATGCTAAACCAGATCAACGTTCTCTCTCCGGGGTTCAACCATCTCACGGGACACATTCCGTTGGAGTTGGGTATGCTAAGCGAGCTCAACCTTCTTAATCTGGATGCTAATCAACTGAGTGGCAGCATTCCTTCTTCTCTTTTCAATTGTACGAAGTTTCAAGTGATTAGCTTAGCAAAAAACCAACTCAGTGGAATAGTGCCCATGGAGTTGGGTAAATTGACACATCTGCGTAATATCTACTTCGGCGGCAATCACCTTATTAGCGACAACACCACGAGATGCCCCATTCTTGATGCTCTTAGTAACTGTTCCAATCTACAAACTGTAGACTTATCCGTGAATAATATTAGAGGGAAATTGCCATTTACGATAGGCCACCTCTCTACAAAACTCCACTTCTTAGACTTGAGTTTCAATGAATTAGCAGGAGGAATACCTCCACAAATTGGAAACCTAATTAGTTTAACATTCCTTAGTTTAGAAAGTAATTCTTTTACAGGGTCAATCCCTTCTTCAGTTAATATGCTTCAGAAGTTGGAGAGGTTATATATGGATTCCAATAATTTACAAGGAAACATCCCTATGGAAATTGGGCAGCTAAAAATCTTAGGGCTATTAGATCTCTCTACAAATAATCTCTCTGGAAGAATCCCTGATTTTGGGGCCAACCTCTGGCAGCTAATATATTTATATCTTAACCATAACCAGTTATCAGGAAATATACCTGCAAATTTAGGGAAATGTGTTAACGTACTACTGCTAGATCTATCATACAATAAACTTACTAGGCACATAACTCCACAAGTTGTAGATCTTGCAAATTTAGCCTTCTATTTAAACTTGTCAAACAACTTATTACATGGCCATGTACCTTTAGAATTAGGAAAGTTCAATAAGCTTCAAGCTATATATATTTCTGCAAATCAATTAACTAGTTACATTCCAAGTGCACTTGGAAGTTGCCAAGAAGTAGAATATCTAAATCTTTCTTGCAACGCACTTGCAGGTCCAATTCCACTATCCCCCAGTGAACTTCTAAGCCTTCAAATCCTAGATCTCTCTTCCAACAATTTGTTAGGTGGAATACCCATATCACTAGAAAATCTCACAATGCTCCAAAACTTGAATTTTTCTTTTAACAACTTCTCAAAAGAAGTCCCTAAAGTGGGAGTTTTCAAAAGATTGCTGCCACGGCATTTATGGGAAATCTTGTTGTATGTGGACCTTGGGTAAATCTATGACCATGCTATGCTCATAAACATGAAAGTGTTCTAAATCTAAAAAGAATTATCGCACTTGTTTTTGTTGTAGCATTTGTTGTATTATGTTTCTTCGATGACCCACATTTAATGTTGGACCAATCTCTTTCTGAATATGTCTCTTGCATTTTCATTTCCATCCTATGCAGAGCTCGTCATCGCAACAAATTAATTTAGTGATGCCAACTTGTTAGGAATTGGTAGTTTTGGCAAAGTGTACAAAGGGGTTTTGAATGATGGCACAATGGTTGCTGTCAAGATTCTCAATCTACAAAACGAAGGGGCTCAAAAGAGTTTTGATAGAGAGTGCAAAGTTTTGGGTAAAGTTAGACACCGGAATTTGATTCGGGTCATAACCTATTATTCAGATCTCCAATTCAAAGCTTTGATATTTCCATTAATGCCAAATTGAAGCCTAGAAAAGTTGTTATATCTCGATGATGAAGAATAAAGTGGTTTGAATTTGATTCAAAGGTTGAATATAGCAATAGACATCACCCACGACATGACATATCTCCATCACCATTGTTTTTTGCAAGTGATCCATTGTGATTTGAAACCCAACAATGTGTTGTTGGGTGAAGATATGATTGCATATTTAATAGACTTTGGCATTGCTACTATATGTTTTGCAAGTAATGAAGATGGAGCTCTCACTTCCACAATTGCACTCGAAGGATCTACAGGGTACATTCCTCCAGGTATTAATTAAACTATATACCATCTTAAGCAATGTTATGATTTTCTTATGGTTGCTTAACACTTTGAATTAAAAAAATTAAGATGAGGATATATGAATGCAGAATATGGAGTAGGAGGACAATTTACAATAAAAGGTGATGTATATAGCTATGGAATAGTGTTATTGGAAATGCCCACTAGAAAGATACCCACACACGACATGTTTGTGGAAGGAATGAACTTGCAAAAACGGGTGGGTAGTAGTTTTCCAAACCGAGTACAAGAAGTCGTCGACATGGGTCTATTGAGGAGGACTAATAGATGTAGTGAAGAAGATAAGGATCTCAATTGTCTCAATTCACTCATAAATGTGGGCTTACTTTGCACAAATGAATCTCCTCAAGGACGGCCTACTATGATGGGCATTCTATGCATGTTGCAAAACATCAAAGACACTTTTTTGAGCACTACTGACATTCCCAAATTCCAATCAAATCCAACACATTTGTTGGGTAGTACAAGTACTAATATGAACAACATTTGTGAAGGCCAAATTTCTTCCACATCTTAGTCTATTCTAACAAAGTGGTAGTTATGTAACTAAACTATGATGTAATTTGAGTCTTATTTCCCTTTCCTTGTTTGTACATAAATATGTGGTTGATTGTATGCAAATGTGAACAATAAAATTAGATCCATTGTCAATGGTGTTTTGGAAATGTGGAAATGTCTTTATTATTCTAAAATTTCTTATTCTATCTCAAAAAAAGTTATGTTCAATATCCTTTGTATGTATAACTAAATGCATCACACCCACTTGTCTTAAACACATTAAAAGTTATGTATAACTGAATGCATCACACTCACCTTGTATTAAATATACCAAAAGTTTTGTATTTATTTTAAATGATTAAAACATAGAAATATTTTTTAGTTCCGGAAATTATTGAAGAAAACATCATCATTTCTAGTTGATGAATATATTTATTGTTGATTTTTTTTCTTTTTTTCAATGAATATAACTAGTGTTCTTTACATCCATACCCATAAAACTAGAATGATTAGAACAAAATCATAAGTGCATACATACATTCATACCCAACTGAAGAGGTTGTGTATCTTGCAACATATATTTGTAATAGAGTAAAAAGTTGGGTGTTATTATTAGACTATGAAACATGTAATACTTCTTTGTCCTCTAATCTATGTTGGGGCCATGAGTGGAAATCGACAACCGTAAATTTATTTAGTTGTTTGCTTTTCCTAGAAAGAAACATGGAAGGAAAAGCCCTCTGCCTGCCAAGAACCAAATATTTCGAACCGAAGACTATGGCTATAAAAATAGTCATTGCCGCGGCTTAAACTCGTGCTTTTATTCTTCATTTGATGGTGGTGGTTAGATAGTAAATTATGCTGGTTATTAAGAAGCTTATTCAACTGGGTCTGTTTCAACTCCAACTCGGTCTCAATTTGCGGGCTAGGGATAGAGAAATGAAATAGTGACGCCAGCCAGCTACGAAGTTGGAATTCGTGAGGATGCTTGCGATTAAGACACTATATTTTCGCCTAGAATCGGATTTGCTCGACTAGGCTCTAGTACTCAATTAACGAGGTCAACTATAGGTGTTTCCTTTACCTTTTACTTTTCTCCTGGAACTCAATACCCTGCCTTTAAGCCTCCATCATTTTCATTTATCTTAAATTGCATTGCTTGTGAAAACCATGTAAACAAATAACGTTATCCTATAATAGAAGAGACACTACATTGATTGTAAATGCCATGCAAACAAATAATCTTATTCTATAATAGAAGACAATAGCTCCTATTGTGTCTTCAAAGGTCCTTAATCCAAACATACTAAAAACCTAGCTATACAATTACAACCAAACAGTTGAGGTACATTGAAAGAAAATTTGAACCAGAAGTACATACGAAGTAAATCAATTATTATCATTGATGGTATATATCAAGAAATGGATGTGTCTTGACATGATGGTAACTAACTGAACTTGTGAGATGCACTTTCAATATCTCTGCTTCCCCAACTAAATAGATATTCATTGCTACTAAGGAATTGTGTTTAGATCTTGAGATGACTAGGTAAAGTATCCAATCCACTAAAGTTCATTTCATATTCAGGGGTTTGAGTGTGTTATCCACTTCTCTTTACACCAGAACTATTGCAGCTGGAGCAAGACTAGATTGTTTTTTCTTTTCTAGAAAATGTTGGGGCCATGAGTGGCAATTGACAACTGCAAATTTATTTTTTCTTTTCCAGAAAATGTTGGGGCCACGAGTGGAAATCTACAACTGTAAATTTATTTAGTTGTTGGCTTTTCCCAGAAAAAAACATGGAAGGAAAAAGAAAATACTGGGGCCATGAGTGGCAATTGACAACTGCAAATTTATTTTTTCTTTTCCAGAAAATGTTGGGGCCATGAGTGGAAATCGACAACTGTAAATTTATTTAGTTTTTCACTTTTCCTAGAAAAAACATGGAAGGAAAAGCCCTTTGCCTGCGAAGAACCAAATATTTTGAACCAAAGACTATGGCTATAAAAATAGTCATTGCCGCGGCTTAAACTCGTGCTTTTGTTGTTCATTTGATGGTGGTGGTTAGATAGTAACTTAGGCTAGTTATTAAGAAGCTTATTCAATTGGGTCTGTTTGAAATCCAACTCGGTCTCAATCTTGATGGGTCCAGCCCTTTTGAACCTCGTGATTAATCATTGGTTAAGTGATGAATAGTGTGGTGATTACAATAATTAAACTCTCGATGATTTCATAGTGGATATTTTTTGATTGTTTATTAATGACTGGTACTTGTGAATTGATGTAAGGGGAACACCTGTCCCGTCCTAAAAACTCGTTGTCCCATCTTTGGATTACACACCAAACCCCTATTCATTTGGAATTTTTCATTTTGTTCTCTGATGGCTAAGAGGGTTTTTAGAATATTCCTCTGCAATTCTGGTGGTTGTCTTTGTGGCACTCAGCTTCAGACTCTCCTCTATCCACTGGTTTTGTTGGTGTTTTTCAACCACAACCTTGTTCCTTGTCTAGATTATGAGAGCGGGATGGCTCTATATTTTCTTCTTACTCCGTCAATGAGCTTGTGGGGTTCGAGACCTGGTCCTCGGTGGTCTGCTACTGGGATCCTCTACCTTATAGGTGATGTGGGTGATGTTTGTGGTTACAGTCTTCTGAATGCATTTGTTCTTACACTGTCTTCTTCTCTCGCCATATGTATTCTTCGATCTAACTGGTTCTGTGACTGTGGTTTATTAAGTTTTCACCATCTGGGATCTCGACATTTGACCTCAACTTGTCGGCTAAACAGTGGTAAGTATGCTCTCTATGCTTTAGATGTTCAGTTGGGTTTTCTGGTTGTACTAAGGGTCTTGCTCCTCTGTTAGCAAGGTCCTTATTGGCTGGTGACCATTCGAAACCTTCCTTCAGTTCGACGCTGCTCTTCTAGTAAGCAAAAGCTCACAAACCCTCTCTGCACATTACTCCATTTAAGGGTTTCAAAGGTTCCACGGTTCTAACTTTTGGTTGTTGTCTTTGCAGGTGGCTTGTCGATCACTCTAGGTGTGGACTCCGGTTTGGCTATTGTTGGCTCAAACGGGTAGGGTCTTTTCTTATTATCTCTTGTCAATAATTGGGGTTTCTAGGGTCTGAGCCTCGACTCTCCTATCAATTGTTTCTGGTTCAACTTTGTCAATAACTTTGAGATGGGTACTCTCTGTTAGGTCTTCTCTAGTTGTAGCATTCATAGTTAGTTTGCTTGTTTTTCGGTATTGGGGTTTTGAACCCAGTTCCCTTGTAGAACATGCAATGTATTTTGTATATTTTGGGACTGTAAATGATTCAGAAATTTGTATAATTCTACTTGTCTTGTTTTCATAAAGAAATTACAATGTTTCAGTTGGAATGGTACCTGGTAAACTCTGTAATGGTTTTTTTCTTGTATGAAACCCTCCATATGCTCTGGTGACTTCTTTTGCCTAAAATGCTTAGTGTGTTTTGCAATTGTAGCTCTTTATTGTTGCTGGGTGCCTTTGGTATTTGACCGTAGCCTTGTTTGTAGATTCGATGTGGTCACTTCCACCTGCTCTCGGCTTCATTAATTTTGTTGTTTCTTTGATGCCTGTAGAAAATGATTATACTACCAGTTCTTGCTACTGTTTGTAAATGCATTCAATTATCATGAATGGAAAGAAAGAAATAAAGTACTTAGTTATGAATGGACTCAGATGATCTTGAAAAAAGCCTCTTGTATAATTCTTTTTTTTTTTGCTATGATCAAAAATCAAATTCGGCAAATGCCTCAGCTGTTCCTTTTTGTATGATTTGTTGAATAGTTGTAGAAACTGTCAACAGTTACAAGTAGTTACACTGGATAACTGTTAATGTATGTTCACCTAATTCTATAATTAATTCAAAATAGAAACTAAAGGAAATTAAAATGAAATAAAAAACATAACTTGCTGTCAAGTCCTAAATGCTAGAAATTAAAAGGAAATTAAAGACTCAGGTACAATGACCTGTCAACTTGTCAACATGTAACCCATGAGACAAACATGTTTGTTTTGTTCACCCTGAGCTAGATGCTCCTGCATCAAATCTGCAGGGTAGGGATAGAGAAATGAAATAGTGATGCCAGCCAGCTACGAAGTTGGAATTCGTGAGGATGCTCGTGATTAAGACACTATATTTTCACCTGGAATCGGATTTTCTCAACTAGCCTCTAGTACTCAATTAACAAGGCCAACTATAGGTGCTGCCTTTACCTTTTACTTTGCTCCTGGAACTCAATCCCCTGCCTCTTAATAACCCCTAGGAACAAGAGCTTTAGTTATTGATTTCAGTCTTCCCTTTCCCATATCCACATGAAGTTTTAACTCGATCACAATTTTAGTGCAGAACAACGCTTTGGCTATGGAGTGCACCTGGCTTCTCAAGGTGCAATTAAAACTTAATTGCAATTAACAGCAAACCATCCTATTTATCATACCCCAAAAAGTTTCTTAAAAATGTGAAGTATCAAATCACCTGGAAGAGCAATAAAAGCATCATCTTAACGAACCATTTCGGCCTTCCTTTCATGCATGTCAGCAACAATGTTTACTTCACCGACTGTATGACCATATATCTGTGATATAATTTACCATCTTAAACAGTTTAGGATGTAGGATCTTTAAGCAACATCGATAGTAAAACTATTTCAATTACATAAAAAGCCAAAATATGCTTACATGGGTCAGAAAATATCCAAACACAAAGGGAAACTTTGAATCAGCCATCCTGGAACCAACCAAATGAGAAAAAATGGCTAAGCCTGCAAATTCCTACGGACAAGATAGAATTCATACGTCCTAGTTACGTACTTTGATAATTTGTGGACATTAATAAAGTTTCGATTTCAATAATCACTCGCCACTAAAGTTCGACTCATATTTAGGGATTTGAGCATGTTATCCACTTCTCTCTGCACCCAAACTATCGCTGTTGGAGCGAGACCAAATTTTTTTTTCTTTTCAAGAAAATGTTGGGGCCATGGGTGGCAATCGACAACTGTAAATTTATTTAGCTGTTCGCTTTTCCCAGAAAAAAAACATGGAAGTAAAAGCCCTTTGCCTGCCAAGATAAGATAGAAGCATTAAACAATTCGGAAGATTATTTCGGATTAGCCCAAATCTAGAATTTGAAAAATTTCTCCCTCTCCCCTTCTGACGAATGCCTTCTGTTATTCTTGAGTAGGACCTACTAATTGTACATTGTGCATGCCTTCTGTTAGTTGTTCTCTTTTCCCAGAAAAAAATGGAAGTAAAAGCCCTCTACCTGCCAGTTTTCCTCGAGGAAGTCTTGCAAGGAGAGTGCTCTTTTCCGAAAGATCTAATCAGAACAAGGTTTTGGGAGAAAAATTAGGAGAAATCAAATCAATGGAGGAATCAAGAAGGGGATTCCCACAGCAGTAGAGTAGAACAATATTTCCAGTGGGGCTCAAAACTAACTATTATGAGAACAATGCATCGTAAATAAAGTCATGGTCATGCATAAGCCATCATCCCATTGCATCAGCCATCGTCTTCTTCCCTAGTTTTGCACCCTCTATTTGGTAGCAAAAGCGTTCTGGTAGCAAAAGTGTTCCAAACAATGGATAGTGCAGAGCAAGCGCTACCTGCTACCAGTCTTATAACCTGTAACTAATTTAATACCAGTAGAATTAATCGCATGGTTGAAACTATTTTAATCGTCTAACATTACATATCAAAGGCCCAAAAATGTACATGTAATGTGAGAGGGGAGTTGTTTTCAGAGGGAAAGCCTTACAGCGTAATAAAAAGGTCAATTATAATTATAGAGTCAATCATAGTTAAATGTTATTGTGTTAAGTTTTTTTTTAAGTATTTGAAGAATATAAAAAATCCATCCACATTATAGTGAATATAGTGAAATTTAGATTTATTCAATGTTTTCAGATATTCCAAAGTTTATAGTCCATCTTTCCTCCTTCCTAATTCAGTAATATGAAGTTGGGAATCAAGACGAGCTGATTTTGAGGTAGACCAAGCTGAGATTGTATTATCACTTGTTTATCATAGTCCTAGTGATCAAAATTAAGCCTCTTCCAATGAATCAAGTATGGCTTAGCTCTTAGTTTGCCTAATACGGATTTGCTTGGTATCCCTTCCCCTAGTTTGCGGATGAATCCTTGGTGTTAGTGGTGTTGTGGAGGTGGTGATTCAAGACTGTTCATATTATATATCTATATAAATCTATAGAGGGGGAGCAAGTTTCTTAAGAAGGGAGATTGAGTGATGGGTTTAGAAAGTGGAGAGAGGAAGTGGTGTGGTGGTGGAAGGTGTAGCCAGTGGAAAGGCAAAAATAAGTCACAACAATTTATTTGGAGTCAATGCAATATACGCACTTCCAGGACTTAGGCTAATGTAAACTTTTTAAAGAAAAATACACGTTGGGAATAGTGAAGGCCATAATAAGACAAATATTTTCCTTCCCAATCAAAAAATATTTATAAAAATGAAATCATTTTAAATACAATTAAAAAAAGCTTTGGTTCCGCGAATCTCGGTAATCACATGCGAAACAAGGAGGGGTAGTTGTCGCATGCCACCACTTCATGAAGTCTTAATGGGAATAGTTAGGTGCCAACCATTCCTTGCACTCACCACAAACCACATTCATTGCATTCAATCAAAGGAGGTCCAGATGAAGAAAAGGCCATTAAGATTAGAGTGTGACATGGATTCTGTTGTCACAAAACCATGTACTAAGGGCTGCTACTTTGTAAGATCTCATGCAACTGTTTCAAACCAGGCTTTTAGCTAGGGATTAGCCTCCCTAACCTGAGAGGGCTCTCTCACAAATTCTGATATGCATTTAAGGGCAAAAAGATGGCTAACTCTTTACAACAGTGAATTAATTTTAAGCTGGTTGGAACAACAAAATCAAGGCTTCTCCCATTGGGCTCATGGAGTTATACATTTCTACAGTAAACAAGCAACTACTGAATCATAGAAACCAAGGCATATAATGTCTCACTGTTCAAAACATCAACCAAGAAGGACTGCAACTCAACAAGACATACACAGGAAGTCTGAGCATCAATGATGAATTCAGAGTGATTGCATGTCTAGTGAACTGTAAAATAACATGAATAGAACCAAAACCACATACATTCTGAACATTTGGGACACACGATGAATCTTGGGAAGAAACAATATGCTTTCTATTACTGTGAAAAGAAACTTTACATACACCAATATGAAAACTCTGTCTTTTTCATAAAAATCTCCAACCCCTTGTACATCAGAGTTTTTCCTATATATAACATTCTTATTCTAACTAATCGATATTCTTCCTCCAGCATGAGGGGAATTCGATTCTGCTTATGATGACACCTACTAACTTTTAACTAACTAATAATTACAGCTGACTATGAATTGACAGCGCTGGAATCCTAAAACAATGAAAATTCTAATTCTACTAGATCTTCTAGACTTCTAAATCAAATAGGACTCAAATTCTATAATTGCCTTGATCTTCAATCATTTTCATTCTCTGACATCTGGCGTTTGGCTGAGACAGCTGTGATGAACTTTTAATGTTCCATATTTGTCTACATCTTTTCTGTTACTCCTGAAAGATAGGCCCCTGTTTGTCGGTCTTTTAAAATTGGTTCATTTCATCATTTCTTCGATGACTTCCATAAGAATTGAAGTCTTTTCTATCAACTCCACGTTCCATAAGATATTTTGCTGCTGGACTATCTTTCTGGATGTTGCTTGTAGGAGAAATGTGATCTGTTGTTATGTTGTACCCCATGTTAAGCAAACAGTATGCATCCTCCATGCCATGTGGACTAGGAGGAGTCATTGACATGTCTTTAAAATATGGTGGGTTATGTATGTAAGTGGATTTTGGATCCCACGTATTCAAAGTGCCAGTTGGAACAAGAAGCTGGTTCCACATAGGATTGTCTCTTGTATCCCTTGTAATCTGTCGGCTGTTTAGGTGAAACAGGGATACATTTTATAACTGCCGCAACAGGCATGCTAAAGAATCCTATCAGAACACTAACCAACCAAAGTTTCCCACTAAGTGGAACTGTATTTGCCAAATCACCAAGAAATTCTACCATTATTACTTGGAATACAACAGTGAATGACATTACTCCAATGAAGATCAAGTTGTTGAGCGTGCCATGCAATACATTTATCTTCTCTATATCTCTGGAGTTTATTTCATTGAACACTTGGCAGAAGACAAACGTATTAAAGATCAATGTGTTTAAAATTGATTCTGCATCAGAACCATGTAGCTCAAGAAGCCGTATTCCTTCCATCTCCAAAACTGCTAATATAATTAGTTGATAGACACTTTGGCCATTTATATTCCTCCACATAGAATTACTGATAAAACTTTGAGTTCTTCCTACAGGTAATCTTTTCATCAACTCATCATTTGGAGGTTCTGTTGCCAGTGCCAAACGTATCCATAATCAGATTGACCCGAAGCAACTGAAATATACTGAACGCCCCTATTTTGCTACATTTACAATTGTTGCAGAATTATCATCTGAAATCACGACATTTGCACTTTCCTTCGCAACCTCAGACCCAGCTATGCCGGAATACTTCTAACCTCTTCTGCAACATACAAGAAAAGGTTAATCCAATTTGGCAAACTCCAAACATCACGGGATCCAGAACAATGACCATAACGACGATTTCCATATCCATCTTCATATGGAGGGCTACGGGAATCTGACCGAAATGAATCTGGTTTCCTACTTTCAGAGGCATCAACTCTATCACCCGTTTTATCACCGCCTCTATCACCGCTATACCTCTTGTTAACACATATATGCTTTATAAAGTCCCGAGGCCTATCAACATTGCTGCTGTCTGGGAGTTGATGACTGGATCGAAGTCTTTAAAATATATTTCTTTTGCTTTCTGATTGCCACCTGTTTTCCTCAGGGTATACACACGAAGAATTGCCAATATAACGCTAGGTTGCGGGTTTTACAACCATAGATTCATCACCCAACACGTTGGAGCTCCAAAGAAAAAGCAATAAAAATAGCCAGAAAACATCAATTTACATTTTTGTCCACATTGACAGTCATATATTGACTGCATTCGCTGCCTTTGACCCAGAACATGTTGTGGAATATCTTTGAAGAGCAATTTGCAGAAAATTTTGGCATTGAATGGATGTTGAACATCGCACAAAATTATGGCCTGGCAACTTTGGTGATAGTATATATCTTAGACATCATAGACAGGCATGCGCTCCATGATAGAAACCCTACAAATTGGGCACTTCTTGCATTTCTCTGAACAAGCCCTGCAAAGAATGCGATGCCTACAGGGAAGTAACACAACTGCAATTTCTCCTTCAAAACATATTCTACATAGAACCTTCTCATTTTAAAACCTCTCAAAGTCTTGCTTACTGATCTTTGTGATTTCTGATTGTTCTCCCAAAGCTGCTTGTAATCTCCAAACCTCTTCAGCAAGCTCTATTTTAGCCATCTTCTTAACCACTTCAGGGGAAATCCCACAAAATGTGTTGTACCCTGAAATTTGGGCATGTAGAAGGCGAGCTTGCTCCTCTCTACTGCTTCATGCTTTGAAAAGATCTAGGTGAGTCTACAGAACCCAAACTCTGAACAGATTCATTTGGATCGACTATTGCTGTAGGAGATACAACCTCAAGCTTACTTTTTGGCTATCCACGGTAACATCTGAGCTTTCTGTTCATCTGATACCTTTATCTCTCATGTCATACTATAGCAAATGCGCAGTTACGATTTCTCTTCCCTTAATTGCTGATTGAAAATTTAACACTGCTTGAACTCCATCATCCAACTAAAACAATGATTGGGGAGGTGGTGCTGCAACCACCAATTTTAAAACATCCCTCCTGGAACCATGCATATCCCACATTGATACATGATGAGTAATTGCTTGGAATTGAAATTGAACTCCTGTAGGATTGACATCGCTTTGCCACCTGATACAGACTGATCTCCATTCACTAAGCAATTCATAACTAACTGGATGGATGATCTTGGAGAGTTCATGCTAGTCTCCTCCACACTCATACGTGATGCTTAATGACCTTATGGTCTGCTTGATCTTTCTTGGCCTGATGTGCCTGCTCAGATTCAGAAAAGGATTTGCTGTCATATCTGCCCAGCTGCATAATTCTGGGTGAAAAGGAAGCTAGAACCATGGTCAGTTACCAAAAGTTCTGGCAAATCCAAATTTTTTGAATATTTAATATACTATTTTCTTCAAGCTACATTCACAGAAACATTCTTGGGACATACAGACTCTCAGCAGTGCATTGCATTTGGAAGGAGACAAGTCAACGCACATCTGTCAGCTGGAAAGAGGCAAAATCCTGACAATCTTTACAACATGAGTAGAAAGGCAGTAGACCAACCAAAGTAACTTCATACTTAAAAGAAAGTATGTGGTTGACCAATAATGAAGAACCCATACCTTAACCATTTCTGTTTCCAACTTCCTTTCAGCCCAACTCACAAGGGAAAAGGATGATATAACAGATATATGCAAAGAATTTAAATATTTATTTTTGGAAAAGGAATTCGAAGCCAAAGATCAAACTCTGATTTCAGTTTGCGCTACGAAATCACTTGAACATTTTGCGCTGCGAAACTGCTAAAAGGGTTCATGTGCTTATTTGCAGACATTTAGCATCAAAATTTGTCAGTGATAACACCACCCTAACTCCTTTAGTTAAGGGAATAATCCTTTATTTAATGTTTAGTGGAAAAATGTATTAAATATGTTCCAATAGGTAGTTAAAGTGTGTTATAAATAAATTCAAGGTGACCTCAATAAAGAAGGTCCACTAAATAGTTGAGGTAGCCTTGTTAATAAAGGCATGCTAGGTATCTAGAGTTTTGGATATACAAAAACTATTTATAGTAGTTGAATATATATAATCAAGTGCCAAATGATTAATATTATTTGGAGCTCTATTCAATTGAATATTTCTTTATCAAAGAGGCAAGTGAACATTAATTGTTATTCAAGATATTAATACAGCTTTTCTTATTACTACCACTTCAATACTCTGGTTTTGTTTTATTTTCTTTTTGTAGATTTTTCACTTTAGATATGAAGGTACACCACAAGTGGTATCGAAATACTTTATTTTGCATCACACACCTACTTTGTAGAGAAATTATTTTTATGCTAGAGACATGTTAAAGCATCATCAAACACAACAATTTATTGTTTAGTAATTAAAACTATAGTTGGGAAGCAAACATGTAGTGAATACAAGTGAAGTCCCTCAGGTGGACACTAATGTTGTTGGTACTTGGTGATTGTGATTGCATGAGATAGAATCAATATATGTTTTTATTGTTCCATGTTTCCATAAGTGTATCAAAAGCTCATTTGACACATCCAAAGTCATCTTTACATCAAATTTTAAATTGTATTGTTGCTACAATGTGTCAAGAAACACTCAAGTGAATCAATTTTGCATAGTACTAGGGAATCATGGAAAATGTGCTCAAACCATACCCATCGATGGCCAACCATGGTTAACACGGTCATCCATGGTCATGTTTACTCCACCATCATATATCCTCCTCATCCCTAGTCAATCATGGTAATCAAGGTCAACCAGCTAAGGTCAACCATAATTAATCATAATCAACCAGGGTCAATTATAATATTTCCTCTTTATCCTTGGTCAACCATGGTATTCATAACAAACCATAATTAGGCAAGGTCAATATCAATCAACCATCGACTACCTTGATCAACAATGGCCAATCCTCTTCAACCATCATCAATCTTGTCAACCCTCTTCAACCATTTTTGTAACAGTAACATTAATGTAACTTTCAACCATGGTTAGTCATGGTTGATAAGGGCCAAACATGGTCAACATTAATGTAATAATGTTACAATTGTCATATTAGTGTATAATGTAAATACATTGTTATATTCTATGGTTGACCATGGTCCAACTCAATTAGCCATGTTCATCCACAATCAACACTCTTCAACCTTAGCCAACAATATCAACCATGGTCAATTATGGTAAATCAAGTTAAACCATAATCTTTCCCCTTAATTCTTAGTCAACCATAGTAATTATTATTAATCATGGTCAACTATGGTAATTATTAATCATGTTTAACTAGATATCAACCATGGTCTACCTTGACCAACAATGGCCGACCCTCCTGAACCATGGTCAACCTCATCAACCCACTTCAATCACCATAGTAACCATTTTGGTAACATGAAGATTAACATTAATGTAGCATCAACCATGGTCAACATTAATGTAACAAAGTAATAATATTCAATCATGCTAGACCAAGGTCAACCATAATATTTCTTCTTAATCCTAGTCAACCATAGTAATCATTGTCAATCATGGTCAACTAAGGTCAATCACAATTTGCCTTGACCAAAAATGGCAACCCCATCAACCAACTTCAACCATTAATGTAACTATTTTTGTAATATTAATGTATAATTAACGTTAACGTAACATCAACCATGGTCAACATTAATCTAACAATGTAACATTGTTAGATTCATGTAACATTAATAAATCATCACATTAATAGTTGACCATGGCCAACCTTGATCAACCCTCTTCAAAATTGATCAACCTTGTCAACCATGATTAAACTTATCAACCCTCTTCAACCATGGTTAATGAATTCACCCACACATATTGGTTGCCAACTGACATAACAACATTAGTAAATGTGGTTGACATGTGACATTTTTCACCTTGAATACGTCAATTAGCTTATAAATATGATACCAATAGGCATATATCAACCACATTTACTAGTGTGGTTGTGCTAGTAAACTAATTTATAATAAATAAAGGATACAAACATCCAATTAATGTACATCCAAATGCAATGCAATATCACTTGTATCATCTTGTACAGTTATTACAAACAAATTCTCTACATAGAAGCACATGTCCCAAGAATATTGTTACCGAAGTTGCATAGGTTTTAGCAAGGTCTGCAACAACATGAGATCATAAACACAAATCAACCATATTCTCTAATTATTTTGTGTTTTGGGGTTTTTAGGTTGGAATATCGGTGATACACTTATATGTGAGATTATAATTTTTGGTTGTTTAAAATAAGTTTTTTTTATTTTATAAATATATTCAGCGCCCTAAAAACCACTAGAATACCTAGATTGTATAAATTACACAACTCAAACTTGTAATTCCAAATTTGACAAAAACAAATATAAAATGTTAAAGAATCAGAATATGGCCAAATCAGTGATGCAATTATATTTATAACAACCACCTATTTCAATACAATGTGTATGATTTATATGACAACATTATGCCCTTCCTCTGTGTTTGTAATTTCCACTTCATATTTACTCTCACTTATAAGAAACAAATGATTGTCTTCCTCCTCCACCACCATTTGAACCCAATTTTGCTGAATTCCTTACCATCAACATGGGAGACTAAATATTTATTGCAATATTGAAGAGAACAATAGAATTATGGGAATGAGAATATCAATTAACAAGGGCCAATTTAATAGCTAGTTATAGCCAAATCAGGCGACATACAGTTTTAGGTTTTTCCATTGTTTAAATATATATATATATATATTGAAGTGAAAATAAAAACAAAAACACTTACACTATGAAATATTTCTAACCGAAACTTATCACTTTAATATTTGAAATGAGATTTCTCAAAAATGTGCGGACTACTTAAATTTAAATTCGAAGTTTGGGACTTTCCTGGTCCTTACGATTTGTCGCGGCATCTTAGGGCCGTAGTATTCAGACTACTGCATACGATTTGTCGTGGCATCTTGGGGCCGCAGTGTTCTGAGTACCGCATATTAGTTTATCACCATAGGATTAGTATAAAAAAATACTTTCTAATTATTAGTTTAGAAAGGTTTATTTTGGAGTAGAGTTTTTAGAAATTTAATTTAATTATCAATAATTATTAGGTGGATGGTAGGGATTTAATCTCCACATAATGTTTTAGAATATTCCTAGTATATACACAAATCAAAGATTGATATTTATCTCCAAAGTAGTTATGTCATTCCCTTTTTAATTAAATTGATTAATTAAAAAAATGTGATATGCATAAATGTCATATGAAGTGAGTTATGGTTTTTTGTACGTGTGGTATTGATAAACAATGATATTGATCTATGATATTGTAACAAAGCCTATTTACAAATTAAAAATCTAGAGACAAAGAGAAAAATTCTTCATGGTTAAAAATATTTTCCATTTTTTTCATTTTATATTAATTCTTTTATAATAATAATAATGTAATTTAGTTAGTTTTTATAATTTTTTAATTTCAAGAACGTGACATGTGTAATGAAATAAGTATTTTGATGCTTATTATAGATTGGTGTTTATCAATGTTTCCCAGTCATTTAATTTATATGACTTAACCCAAATGTCAAATAACGCTTATTGAATAGGTTACATATTCACCAAATCAATTAATAATTTATTAAATCATAATATAAACAAAAAGACATCCACAATTTGATTAACATCCACTAAGACAAGTACGTTCTATCTAACCTTAACAAAGTAAGAGATTTATGGACATTCAAGGTATCTAGATCACCGTATTTTTGCCGACATAATAAGTTAAGAAGGTTGGTAGTGTGGGAAAGATTTAAAAAATTAGAATGGATGTGCGTAAGACTGGGAAATCTAAGAGAAAGTGTTTTTCATCTTTAACTCTCTTAGTATTGCAAAGGTGGCAAACTCTTTCATCCCAAGGTGTCTTGGAAATATACCAACGCTCGATTTCACTTTGAAGCTCATGAGAATTAGTTATAATATTAGCGATGAGAATTAGTTCTAATATTAGCCATGTTCATTTTCTTCTTGGTATTGGTCAAGATAGAAAGATAATTTTAGTTTTTGAGATTGGGATTGATCACCTCATTATAATACTGCAGCTTCATTTTTCCTTCTAACTCTTTATCCTCCCACAACTTATCCTTAAATTTGAAAGTAATAATATTTTAGTAGTGTCCTTATTATTCAAGATGATCTCCTCTATTGCAAAGGTGGAAAACTCTTTCATCCCAAGGTGTCTTGGAAATATACCAACACTCGATCTCACTTTGAAGCTCATCGGAATTAGTTCTAATATTAGTGATGAGAATTAGTTCTAATATTAGCCATGTTCATTTTCTTCTTGGCATTGGTCAAAACGAAAAGATAATTTTGGTTTTTGAGATTGTGATTGATCACCTCATTATAATACTGCAACTTCATTTTTCCTTCTAATTGTTTATCCTCTCACAACTTATCCTTAAATTTGAAAGTAATAATATTTTAATAGTGTCCTTATTATTCAAGATGATCTCCTCTTTTACCCCAAATGGTCTAGCCAAGGCTAAGCATCCTTATACCAACCTCGCTTGAATGAGAAGTGAAAATTTTGAATCGAGTTAAAAACAATTTTAAAATACTTCCTAACTTCCATGACGCACAACTTTTTCTTATAGATTAGATACATATATAATTACACAAATTTTATATTCATAAATATAAATACATCTAATTTTATTAAACTCAAATTTATTTATTTATGTTCATTAATGATTCACTCAATAATGATATAAACACAAATACACCCACAATTATATGCAGATGGAAAATCACTTAAAAATAAAAACTATCATCGATCAAGGGAAAATTGACTGCTATACTCATGCTTTGGCAAGACTAATGACCGGAAGATGAAGAAAGTAAAATGGTTGGCCTCTGCATCATATGCCTTCCTGCCTCTGGTTCGGTAGACGGAGCGCGTGGCAGTCATGCAGTGGAGTGTATGTCCATCTTGGTCCAGTTCTGAATTTACAGGTGTGCTTATCCTCAGATGACCCACAATCTTGTTTTACTTTCTTTAGTCGCCACGTTCTAGCCATGCGATACGAGCTCCATGTTATTCCACCTGTATAGGCTCCTGCTTGATACATGATATACCACCTATTTTTGTCTCCCGCTGAGGTTTCTACGCTCAACTATATATACCTTGTTCATGTGAGGGAAGTCGGTTTCCTTCAGACTCTACTCCTTCCCTGTTGTGTCCCCCTGACGCAATAGCGGAGCTCTTCATTTACCGCATTTTTTCACAGTTTCAGTCATGGAGTATTTTGATATTGGATTCAAGGGCTGTACTCTGCTCATCGACCTCCATGCGTCTCCAGGTCAGTTATTTTCTCTCTTGTTTTAGTTTATAAATGATCAATGAAGTTTCAAATATAATGGCATGTTATTTTCTGGAGTGACATTGGAGGATATATGTCATTTTCCTGGGTTTTTCTTTTTCATGTTATCATACTCTCCTCTGTTTTTCATATAGTTGTCTATATATAATCTTTCAAGGGTTTGGGTCTGGTATATTCTTATCCTTTCTGGTATTATAGGGATGTCGATAGGGTGGTTTCTTGTTTTTGTACAGAGATTACAGGACTTCTTTGTTTTATCTAAGCCATGTTCCGACTTTAGAGTCAAGATTGGGTCTTGGTGGTGCATTTGCGTCATGTTCTGTTGTTGCGTAGCATGTCCAGAGGTCTCTACGTGACTGGCTGGACTCTTTCTTTCCTGTTTGGAAGGGTTGCTGGATGTATCTGATAGGTTTTTTCCTCAAGGTTTCTCTGCGGGGTTTTTCCGGATTCCTCTGATAGTTTTCCTTACTTTCATCCTTGAGGATGCATGTCTTCGGGTTTCCCTTATGATTTGTCCTCTGGTTTTTTTCCGATCCTACTTGCCATTTTCCGGCTGTTTGGGTAAAACTCGACTGTTATCGTACCTGCTGAGGTAATGCTTGCATATGATCCTTCCGGGTATTGGCATTTACTGACTCCCGTCATTTTTTAAACCTTCCTCCACTTTCGTGTCCTTGATCCTTGTGGAGGACTATGTCTCTTTATATCATGGAGGACATTTGGTTGTTTCTATCCACATAGTCGTTTAAAAAGTAAATGTTCCTAATTCTCGAGGTTGCTGCGTCAGGTCTCTGTGTCAGGGTACTATCATCCAGGTTTATTTTGGGCGGGTGGTGTACTTTCATATCCAATCCATATCTTATTTTTGATGTCATGATGTAGTGATGTGAGTGTGGGTGGTGGCTTCATTTAATATGGATCTCCCCTCCGATTCATCTGCCACGGAGGCTTTGATATTGGCTGCCACTCTAGCAGAATCTGCCCATCTCAATGAGGGCAAACCTTCCAGGTGGCAGGAAACTTTGGGGGACCTTCTCATTGGTCCATCTATCCCTTATGTTGATGTGGACCATTGTATTGGCAATAAGGAGTTGTCTCTGAATCATGTTGATCGTGTAAATATCGAGGCTCAGGTGGATAGACGTGTTGGGGCTTTTGGAAAGGTCCCGAAGCCGGTCAAGACTATCCCATCGCCGGCTGCCATTCATATTGACGGCTCTCACCCCTCTGATCGTATATCTAGCTTGCAGGAAAATGCCCTAATTGGGCATTGGCATTTCTCATAAATGAATGACTCTAGGATGCGTGTTTGGATCAAGTCTCAATGGAAGCCGATTATTGGCTACGTTCCTATTATTGCTGGTCTGCTCAAGGGTTGGTATTGTTTCCATTTTTTGAAGCATTGTGATCTAGAGGCCATCCTAAAACATCAATAGGTTTTCAATCGAAGCTTTCTGGTTCTGCATCGTTGGTACCTGGGGTTTAATCCGCTCAGGAATACCCCATTAAACCATTTCATATGGGTAAAACTCCCTGGTTTGCCGCTGGAATTATGGTCCAAGGAATCTCTAATTGCGATTGGGAATGCAATTGGAAAATGCGTATATGTCGATCCTTGGTGTCTTGGCGAATGGGATAAGAAGGTGGCGTGGGTGCTAATTGACAAACCATTCAAAGGAGGTTTTCCGGCCCATATTGATATTTCCTGGGCGAATTTTCATATCAGGCAAAGGTTGGATTTCTGGGGTATTCCTTTCCGGTGTTCGGCATGTCACCACACGGGTCATTTGTTTAAGAACTGCCCCAGACAGTTCTATTATTGGAGGCATCGTAATGAAATGGGCTCCTCTCCTTTCCCTGGTTCGGTCTCTCTTCCTTCGTCACGGTGTCGGTCTTCTTCTGGTTTGGAGGATTTTATGGCACCATCCCCTACTGTTCCTCAGGCTCCTCCTCCGCTGTCGGCTCCCTCTGTACCAGAGGATCCATTTCCCCCTTGATGCCGCCCTTGGAGGATGCCCCTTCCTCTTTTCCCTCCGGCCCTCCCTATCCTATCGAGCTGGTCTCGGACCATGAGGTACCTAACCCTCCTCCAGTTCCTCCTCCCATTGTTCTATGTAGCTCAGATTCTCTCCCTGGATCATCGCCTGCTCCTTTTATGAAGTGCGCAAGGGAGGATAAAGGAAAGGATATTCTGATCTCTCCCACTCCGGCTAATTCGCCGATCTCCTCGCCGACCAATTCGGTCAATAGTGATTTGGATTTCTTGTTTTCAAAGAAATCCCTGGATTTAAAAGCCCTTACTATCCACAAGCCCGGTGTTAAATCATCCCCCATCATTAGTCCCGACTCTGCCTGTAATATTACTGTTCGAAGGAAAAATAGAAGGGGAAGTCGTCATTTTCGTGGGCGGGGGATTGGTGCTGACAGGGTATCCGCGAATTATCTCTATTTGATGTTCCTATCACTGAATTATCGGACGAACGGCCTCTTAGAGCTAGACAGGCCAACATTCCTTCCAAATGAATTTTATGGTTTCCATGAACATTAGGGGGTTGGGGGCCAGGAAAAAATTTCTGGTTTTACGGGACTTTTTTTTCTTTGTCAACCCAAAGATTATTTTGATCCAAGAATCTATGCACTCCGCTTCTCTCTCCATCTCCTACTTTCGAAAGATGTTTCCATCCTGGTATATTTCCGCTATCGATGCTAATGGTCTCTCTGGTGGTTTAGTTGTCCTCTGGGATCCAGTTTGGATCTTGGCCAAGACTTATAGTTGCATGGCAGGTATCCTGATGTCGGCCCAGTTTCGGGGTCATAATTTTTCCATTAATATTATGAATGTGTATGCTCCATACAGGAATCGGGAGCCTTTCTGGAAGAAGTTGTTCGAATCAGAGATTCTTGACATTGACAATCTTTTGATTGCAGGGGACCTTAATTTTACTCTAAATTTGGATGAAGTGTGGGGTACCAGTCAGAGAAAGGACCCATTGGCGGATTTTCTGAAGAATTTTTTGGTTAGCAGGAATTTCGTGGATATCATTCCAGCTCAGATGTATCCAACCTAGGAAAATGGGAGATCTGGGGACGCTTATGTAGAGAAGCGTCTTGACCGTTTCATTCTGCATGTTAGTCTGATTGATAAGTTGGGAATGTCGTGTTCCTCTATTGAGAAGGTTTTTATTTCTGATCACCTCCCGATTGTGATGAGATGGTTGGAAAAAGGTTTTAGGAAGGGATACCCGTTTAAATTCAACAGGTCTTATTTGGAGGATCCGGCTTTCAATGCTCTCATTAATAATCTCTGGTGTGAAAAGATGTCTTCCGATCCCCGTGTCAAGTTTTTGACTTTCAGAGAAAAAATGGAGATTATTAGGAGGGTGGTAAAATAATGGCAATACAAGAAGAGCTTATCCAACAGGGTGATGTTACAGAGGATTCAATCAGTACTTGATGGTGTTTCAGAGGCCATGGCATCGAATCGCCTATCTTTTCAGTAGCGTTGTCTTATCAATGAATTACAGAGAAAGAAAGCCAAGATTTTAGAACATGATGAGTTCTCTTGGAGACTGAAGAGTAGGTTTTTGTGGTTAAGAGAAGGGGACAGGAATTCTAATTTTTTCCACAGATATGCCAACGCTTGGAGAGAGAGGAACACTATATGGAAAATCAGTGATGGGGCTGGGGGCTTTTTGTATTCACAAGAGGAGATCTCAAGAGAGGCTTTGAGATTCTTCGAAAATCAATATAAGAGAACTGATGATAGGTCTTTCCGGGATATCCTGTGGGGTATCAAGCTTTTTCCACAGATGTTTAATGACGAAATAAATGATCAGATCTATAAACCTGTGTCCGAGGACGAGCTGCTGAAAACTATCAAGATTTTTAAAAAGGACAAATGTCCCGGGCCGGATGGTTGGTCCATTGAATTTTTTTGCCATTTCTTTGACTTAATCAAATCGGACCTACTGAATATGGTGGAGGAATCCAGAATTTCGGGCTGCATTAACCATAAGAGATCATCCACCTACATTGCCCTCATTCCTAAGAAAGAGAACGCTTCTTCTTTCTCAGATTTCCATCCAATTTCTCTTTGTAACATTTCATACAAAATTATTTCAAAGATCATTGCTGATAGGATTAAAGATACTCTGTCTCTTCACCTTACAAATAATCAACATGCTTTCTTAAAAGGGAGGAATATTATAGATGCGGTTGCTTCTACACAGGAAGGCCTTTTTGCCATAAGGGAGAAAAAATGTGATGTTGTGCTATTGAAGATTGATCTGCGTAAAGCCTATGACTGTATGGACTGGACTTTCATTAGATGCATTTTGGCAAAGGTGGGCTTACGAGAAAACATGATTAGCTGGATTATGGCTTGCGTCGAAGAGGTTAATTATGTTGTTCTGGTTAATGGAATGCCTACGTCTTTCTATCGTGCTTCTCGTGGCCTCCATCAGGGTTGTCCTTGATCTCCCCTGCTTTTTATCCTGGCCATGAATTCTCTCAGTTTACACATCAACAAGGCGGTGGAGGAAAATCGATGCTCCCCATTGAAGATTTGTCGGAATCTTTGTATTTCCCACAATCTGTTTGTGGATGATGTTATTTTGTTTGGCTTATTTTGCAGAATTACATGGAGATGTTACTTTGATATTCTTCTCAATTTTCAAAAGGCCTCGGGGTTACATATAAATGGATCGAAATCTGTTATATACCACAGTGATATTAATCAAGAGGATTTGGCTTGGTTGGCTGATCTATTTGGTTACGAAATGTAGCCCATTGGCTTGGGTATCAAATATCTGGGGTTCATGTTAAAATCCCACTGCTATTCCAAATCTAATTGGTTTTGGATTCCCGAACGTTACTTCAAGAAAATCTCATCATGGGAATTTAGATGTCTTTCTTTGGCGGGCAGGGTTGTTTTGGCGCAATCTGTTCTTAATCAGCTGGCTGTTTATTGGGATCACCTCTTTTATCTTCCCTCATGCATCATCCAATTGATGAACAGACTCACTGCAAATTTTATTTGGGGAGGACAGCTCAGAAAAAAGAAATATCATCTCTCGAAGCTTTCCTATATATCTTCTCCAAAATCCAATGGTGGATGGGGTCTCTTAGACCTGCATTCTTTTGGTAAGGCTTTGCTCTGTAAATCTTTTTGGAGAGGGATATGTGATAGGGGCATATGGGGTTCGATCATTCAAAAAAAATATTTGGGTAGGAAAGATCTTACATATTGGTTCAGGAAAGGGTGCATTGGGCTGGCTCATGGATCACCTATCTGGTTGAGCTTAAGGAAAGTAGAGGTGATTATCAGGAAGAATCTGTATTGGCATTTTCAATCGGGAGACAGAATCTTGATTGGGAGGGACTCTTTTATTTGTGGAAAGGGGGAGCTCAACATTCCGAGGCGTTTATTGGCCTTTTTCCACAGAATGGGCATATTCTATTGGGATGGCCTGATCAACTACTGGAATGGCCCTTTTCCCATTTGGTACGAGGCATCTGATTTGAATATGCAATCAAATATTGCATTATCATGGAATTATATATTATCTAAGCTCAGGCTAGGGGGGCTATTTAGATCCTCATCCCACGACTACCTTACTTGGCGGTTCGTTGATCGTATGGACACCATTTGTGTAAGGGACATATACCGACTTATGTTATCCGAGGACCGCCCACTGGGTATGTATGTTTTCCCGATCACCTTCTGGAAATCGGGATGCCAATCAAAAATGGTGTATTTTTCTTGGCTTATTTATCACAATAAAAATTTGACTTGGGAGAATTTAAAGAAGCGCAGTTGGTGCGGCCCTGGTATCTGTCCATTATGTAAATCAGCTGAAGAGGACAACTTTCACCTTTTCTTCCTCTGTAAGATGGCTCGGCAGATTTGGATGCTCCTAGATAGTTTCTATGGTTTTAATTTTGATCCACCAGAGTCTATCGGGGATGCTTTCAACAGTTGCAGCAAGGAAAAGGTTCAATGGCGTTCTATCTTTATTATTGTGCTATGGTGTATTTGGAGGTGGTAGAAAGACTATGTTTTCAACAATAAAAGGTCCCCAATGATGGTTATATTCAACAACATTTGCACCTTCTTCAAAGAAATTCCTTTTCCCTCCTCAATGTCAATTTGTCGGCATGTTTCTCCTCCTCAAATGGAGCTTTCCCCTTTGCCCAGGGCTTACTTTGATGGGGCCGAATAGGCAGGCATATGTGGCTGTGGTTTCCTTTTGATGGCTGACATAGATAGCTCCTTCTACGTCCACTAGAATGGGGGAAGAGGGACCAACATGATCGCAGAGGTGATGGCCCTCTCAGGTCTATTAAGTTTTTTTCTTTTTCTAGATCTTCGCGATGTCTCTATTTATGGGGATTCCCAAGTTCTTGTAAATTTTGTTTCCCAGAGAGATTCCATCACAAAATCTCATCTTACTGTATGGCTGGATCGGATCCGGTATTTATGGAACATTTCAATGGGTGCTACTATCAGACACATTCGCAGGGAGCTTAATCAGGATGCAGATTGTCTTTCGAAAAAAGGCCTTATGGTTGATCCAGGAACGTGGCATCTACAGGTCCTAGCAGATGGCATATACACATACATACAGGATTTTCTTCCTTCTTTCTAACTGGTTCACAATTTATATATGTTGCTTTTATGTTTTCTTATATGTTTTTGATAATAGTCGTATTTTTCTCAACTGACATTAGGATATGTTTTTATCCATACGCTGGGAGCAATTTTGGTTTTTTACAGGTCCCTACATCATGCCGATCTTTCTCCTATTATATGGCAGACAGTCATAAAGAATCTTCATATCCTGTAATTGTTTATGGGACCCCTCTTTTATAGTATTTTGTTCTAGTTTATCTTCTGATGTATGTTGATATATACTTCATCTTTTATATCGGAGTTATATGTAAGAATGACAAGATGTATACGCAATGTTGCATAGGGGGCAACTTGTATATCCAGTCTATAATATGCATCATGTAGACTCTTTTATATCTCTTATATAAATAATATATAGCTTTTTCTGCCCTGAAAAATGACCAGAAGATCAATTATAATGCAAATATGCCAGCATCCGCTTTTCTTACGGTTGGCCCATACACGTGGCAATTTATCAATAATTTTTTTTTTGTTTTTGTATGAACACCACTTCTCCGTACAGTCATCTAAACCGTCACATCCATTTTAAAGGTGTCCCCAGTAGAGACTTATTTCTAAGGCAACCGCGTGACCACAATCTTGTCCTCCAATTTTAGTGAACCTTTGACGACCGCCCACTGCTTTTCACTCTTTACAACTCCACAAATTGGTAGTCGGATTCCCTTTCTTTACATAAAGATTCCAGTGACGGATTCCCCTCCCCTATATAAATATTAGAGAGTGCAGTAGTCAAACTCTCAATTGCACTAGTCCCATTCATCATTAGCTTGTTCAACAGGCTTTGTCTTCTATTATTCATGGTTGGGACAGGGAGCCAACATCATCACCACTCCCTATGCTTCCAAATTATTGAAATTTTTTGCCTCCCTAATGGTGACCCTAATTGTGTTGATCATCTTAGATGGCCTAGACGAATTTTGACTAGGAGGAGTAGTGAATTTGCCTCCTTAATGGTGAGCCTGATTGTGTTGATGACCTTAAATGGACGACTTTTGACTATGAGCAGAGTGAATTCACTAGCTATAGTATTTGTACCATTTCCATGTGAATCATTGATGCTAGGACAATAATGTGAAAGGATGGATTGGCACATGTCATGACATCATCATACTATCCATGAGATAGTATGAGAAACTCATTATCATTAAATAACTCATCTTTCATTTCTTCCAAATAAATTAAAACACTTCAATGTGAATTAACAATGGGGGAGAATAAAGTGTAAATCCCTAAGAGATGATCATTTAACATTATAACTTTCCAATAAGTGTGGGTGGGAAGGTATTGTTTTCCTATGATTTAAACCTAGGGCTTTCCAAGAAGAAGAATAAAGTGTAAATCCCTAAGAGATGATCATTTAACACAATAACTTTCCAATAAGTGTGGGTGGCAAGGTATTGTTTTCATATGGTTTAAACCTAGGGCCATGTAGAATTGGCTAGGGGCAAAAGTTGAAAAAGATAATATGAAGACTTCGCTCTTTCCCATAATGGGTTAATATGAAGACTTGCCTCTTACCTACCGGTGTAGATTCATCTTAATTATGGATCTATCAAGCACCGAGAGGGATCAAATCTCTCGAGGTGAAAACATCTTTTTTGAGTGCAAAACTTGAGGAAAGGTTTGCACCTCGAAAGTTTTGATCCCTCTCGGTGCTTGATAGATCCAATGTTAAGATGGATCTAGGTTGGTTTCAGTCGTGTGCAGCCAAGGAAAATCCATCGAAGATATGATTAATTTTATCAATAATATGTAAATACATCTAATATTACTATAATCATTTTTAATATGCTAAATATGTCCGAAATTATTTTAATTTTAATTTTTCTTAGTTACCTTAGTTTGTTGAAATAACAAATATTGTTAATAACTTTAATAATGAAAAATGATGAAATAAAATTTTGAATGAAAAGTGACAATGTAATAATGTTGAATGATACAAAATGTGAATAATAAGAATGTACTCAATTACAAATAGTCTTTATTGTGATCAATCTCGAACTATTTTCTTCTACTATTCTTATTGTCTCCCTTACTAGTTTTGTCATCTTTTCATATCAATTATATGGAAAGGACAGTTGAAATCGTAAACCATTTAAATCTTTAGCTCGAATTGTTTTAGTAAACATCATACCTTGTCTCTCTTGCTCTCCAATATTAATAAGTTGGATTATTGTAACAAAAAAATCAATGTACATTGCCAATAATTTTTTGTTCTTACACTGACATCAATGAACATTGTTAATCCAATCACTTTAAAATTAATGTACCATCATACATCTAATTACATTAAATCATAAATCAACATCTACAGTGAAATCAATGCATGTAATGCAAGCAATCAAATAACATTAGGAAACAACTACTACACTGAAATCAATGCATCTAATGCAAACAATCAAATAAGATTAGTAATCAACATCTACACTCAAATCAATGCATCTAATGCAAGTAAGCAAATAGCATTAGAAACCAACATATACATTGAAATCAGTGCATTTAGTGCAAGCAATAAAATAGGATTAGAAACCAACATCTACACTAAAATTAATGCATTTACTGAAAGCAATCAAATAGGATTAGAAATCATTTACGTTTAAATCAATGCATCTAGTGCAAGAAATCAAATATAATTAGAAACCAACATCTACATTGAAATCAATGCATATAGTGCAAGCTATCAAATAGGATTAGAAATCACCATCTACACTAAAATCTATGCATTTAGTGAAACCAATCAAATAGGATTAGAAATCAATGCATCTTTTGCAAGCAATCAAATATCATTCGAAATATACATCTACACTAAAATCAATATGTCTAGTGCAAGCAATCAAATAGTATTATAAATCATCATCTACAGTGAAATCAATGCATCTAGTGCAAGAAATCTTCTTCCCTCTCTCCCCCCTCCATCTATATCTATATCTCCCTCTATCTCTCCTTCTTTGTCTCTCTATATCACCCCCTCAAACACACATGCTAACTCACTCCATATTTATCAATATATTTGTCCCTCCCTCTCTCCATCTCTCTCTTCTTCCCTCTCTTCACCTTCCATCAATATCTCTATCTCCCTTTGTCTTTCTATATCACCCCAAAAACATACACTCTCTTTCTCCAATCTATCTATCTATCCCTAACTCCTCCTCTCCCTCTCTTTCTCTCTCTCTCTCTCTTCCCCTTCTCTCCCTCTCCCCTACTTCTCTCTCTTTCCTCCTATTGTCGTCCCTCCCTCTCTTTCCTCCTATTGTCCTCCCTCCCTCTCTCTCCATCCTCCTTATCACTCCCTCTCTCTCTCTCCACCTTTCTCTCTATATGTATTTCTTATTGCCTCCCTCTCTCCCCCTCCAACTCCATCTCTCTTTCCCTCCCTCTCTCCACTCTCTCACATCCTCTCTCTCCCTTTCTCTCCAATCTTTCTCTCTCTCTCTTTACCCTCGAACTTTGTTACTATATCCCTCCCTCTCTCCTTCTCTCTCTTTTTCTCCCCCCTTCTCTACATCTCTCCTTCTTTGTCTCTTTATCTCACCCCCAAGCATACACACTCTCTCTCCATATCTCCCTTGCCACTCCCTCTCTCTCTCCACTTCTCACTCTCTATGTATTTCTTCTTCCCTCCCTCTCTCCCCCTCCAACTCCATCTCTGTATCCCTCCCTCTTTGCTCCTCTCTTTCTCCCTCTCTCCTCCTCTCTCTCATCCTTCTTCTCTCTCCCTTTCTCTCCTACCTCCCTCTCTCTTCCCCCATCTCTCTCATTATCTCCCTCCCTCTCTCCTGCTTTCTCCCCCATCTCCATCTTTGTGTCTCCCTCTCCCTCTCTTACCCTTCTCTACCTCTCTCATCTCCCTCTCTCTCTTTGTTCCTCCTCTCCCCTCTCCTTAGTTTATCTCCATCTCCCCCTTGTTACTCCTCCTATCTCTCCACCTCTATCACTCTATGTCTTTGTTCTTCCCTCCCATATTATCTAGAATTAATATATATCATGATATATTAATATACAATATAATATCAAATTTTAATGATTGTATTAATCTAAAGTTATTAAATTTAATCTAATTAATATGAATTATATTTAATAATATATTATTTAATAATCTTTTAATCTTATAATTAGGGTAATAATATATTATTTTAAGTGGTATTAATAATTAATGGCCCATAAGCTCACCTAAATAAAACCTCTTTTTTGAGTGTCTCATAAATATAAGTGGTTATGGAGTAATATATATAAAAAAAATATGTATATCTATTTATTTACCATACCTCTTTTATTTACCATGATATTTGGGCCATGAGCTTGGTATATAATTAGATGTTGATTTCTAATCCTATTTGATATATTTTTATTTATTTACCATACCTCTTTATACATCTTTTATATTTATTTATTTACCATAACTCTTTTATAAATATGCTATTTGGACTATGGTATTTAGCCCATGGTATTAAAATGGTATTTGACCCATAGGCTTCACCTAAATAAAAACAAAAAAAAATTGAGTTTTAGTAAATATAAAGAGGTTTATGGAGTAAACAAAAAAAGAGGTTTTATTTATTTACCATACCTCTAGTTTATTTATATTTATATTTATTTACCATGCCTCTAGTTTATTTATATTTGTATTTATTTAGCATATCTCTTTTACAAATATTAAAAGAATATGGAGCAAGATTTTTAATTCTTTGCTAAAATAACCTTTTCCTTCTGATTTAAGAATTGGCATTGACTTTAGTAAAGAGTAAAATTGTTTACAATTTTACTTAATTTGGAATTTTAATGTGGTAATTTTTTTGTTAAAGGTAAATATATGATCCATTCAAATTCACATATATGATAAAGGAACTATTAAAAGCATGAGATAATTTATCATCCATTCAAATACATAGCTAGGTTTTAATAATTAATCTTAGTCCATTAATAAGATAAAAAAAAATTATATATAATTTAAGATTGGTTGACATTACCTAAAATTATTTTTATTATTTTTTGAGGACATGACATACTTAGACATCGGGGTCATACTGGGTTGTAGAATGTGTTTCTTAGAACAACCTCTCGGCTCAATAATGGGACAACATAGGTTTTGATTTGTGAGATATGTTAATCTTTTGTTCATTAGAGACTTTCTATAATAATTAACCATGTAAAGATTGACTTCTTTGGTGCTAAGGTAGTCTTCCACAACGTTCTAAAAGGAACAACCATCCTTTCTATTGGGGATTCATATGCCAAATTTTAATCTAATGACCTTCCAACTCAAGTTTGAAATGAAGCAATTTGAAGCCTAAGATAGGTTTTTATTTGGTACAAGTTATGGGTTACCCCTATTTCTAATCTTATCGCCAAGCTTGAGGTGCTTGCATTAGTTGATGCAATGAACATATAATGCCAGTGATAATGAAGAATCTTGTTTTATGGAATGTTATACACCAAATTCCTTGGAATTGTGTATGTTGATGGATAAGTAAATAGAGGGCTTTTCAAAATGGGTCTCCACAACATCAATGAAGTTAGAGCTAAATTCAAAGGCATTGAACATAACAATGATGAAAGCTAGTTAGCCCAACCATAGATCTTCTTAGAACCAATATTAATGAAAAGAGCATCCAAACCTAAGATGTGAGCCACTTCATACCTTTCAACATGGGGATGATGTTATGTAAAACATATTTTCCAAAAATGGAGCTTGTTTGTATATCCAAACATGTAGAATGTGCTTGAGACAAAGGCATAGGGATTTTTAGAAAAAATTTACTGCAAGGATTGAGAAGCATGATTGGTCTCAAATTATATATTAGCCTAGGGTCTCCATGGAATAAAATCTAGGGTAAACCTAATGAAGCTTTGGTTTATGGTTGCACCTAGAGACCTCTTCTCAAGAGCTTCTCTATATACTTGTAGGTAGTCATGGATGATATATCTCACACTCTATAGGAATCACATGGAAAGCATCTAAGCAATGAAATTTTCCATCAAACATCCCATGCAAAAGCAATTATTAATTCATTTAGAGAAAGGCGCTAATCACTAGCCTACCTTTATTCATTTGTAACTTTGATTGTGACAAAACTAAGGCAATGTTGCATGGTTACTTCTCATTCCTTTATAATACCTTAATATTGAAGCACCATCATATAATGGGACATCTGACTTCTACTCAATTAATTCATGGTTAATTACCAACCATTGACTATCATAAAAGTATCCATTTTGTAATTGGCATCCTTGATTACCAGAGCATTAAATAAATCTTTAGTAAACATGTCTCTTGTCTTAAACAATGTAGCCAAGTGCCTTTGGCTCAACAATTTTATCTAAAATTCTCCAAATTCTTATAAGGAAAACCATTTTACATTAAATCGTTGCAATATATCATCCTTAGCCTTGTAGGAAGGAAAAATTAATTGCAATAGCATCTTCCGACCAAGTATTATAGCCATTGTCCCCATGAGGTCTAGGTGGAAATTTCTAGACAATTTTGATACATCTAACACAACTAAGGCTTAAAATATAAGCATTCCTGATATAGCATGTTCTATGCACACGCATTATTTAGTAACCTCGAGAAATGATAGACCAAATAACTTGGTGATCAAAGAGACTAGTTGTGACATCGACCTGCGTTAGGGGAATCACGAAAAAAAAAAAAAAATGAACTCTATTTTGATAACATTTCTCTAACTAGTCTTTGCAAAACTCATTTGTTACCATTATGAAATTTATTTTAGGTAGACCAAAACTTAGAGGGTTCATAGCGCTTGAAATGATCCATCTAGGCTTTCTTTCCACCATATGACACATTAATAAGTAAGAGTCCTTTATTTTCATTCTTCTCAACCATATTAAAATCTCCACATGGAGTATGTGACAACATAATTCTAAACATTCTAGAGTCTTTAACCAAAATTGAAAATTTATTAAATAAAACAAATGCACATATGAAAGGAGGCTTCGAACAATGCATTTATGATGAGAAAATCTCAAGTGGTTGAGATAATTCTTATTGTTGACAATAATATTAATGTTAAAACCATTACATCTAAATATTGATAAAGTAGAGCCACATACATCAATGAAGTTTTGGTCACTACCTTTCAAACAAAATATTGGTTCAGAACATATCCAAAGAACATTTCTTGAAGATCTTATATTCTTTGTTGAATCATATGATTGAGATGTATGTGGCATCAATTTTGTAATTACAATCTTGGATTTTTGGTACATCAAATTCTCAAATCCCATTGCTTTGGTTGGTATTATAATGGACCAACATCCCCAATTAAGGTATTCCTTATGTGCACCTAACCACGTCTTACCAACCAATAATAGATGAATAAAATCATCTGAGAGGATATCTACAAGAAATATGTATAAGTCACTTGGATAAACCATCAAGGTATGTTACGTATGTAAAAGTATTTTTATGTTGAGCACTTCATGATGATGAAGGATGGACTCATTGTTCAACCCCATTATATGCTTCACCATTGGAGGCATGCCCTTGGGATCCCCTTGTGATAGTTGAGAATTGGCTCTCATAAACTGTGGATCAATATTGACCACCAGATTAACTTATCAAATAGGATTTTCTAGTTGTACCATCTTTGAGATATTGAGATTGAGAAGCATTTAATATTTCTTTGCCTTACTTATTATGAGATTTATGGGATATTTCATTGTCTGTTCTGGTGGATCCAGAAACTCTTTAGTTTATTCTAATAGTTATACCAAATATGTCTAGCCATTTACATGTAAGAGGCCCTCAAAATTTGGGCCCACATACTAAAGGTTCCTCTTTGACCAAATCATCTTCATTATATTATGTCCTTTTCTATGATCCCATTAGCTAGGGGCACCAAGAGATAGAATAATAACAACTGTACCTCTGACTTTAGATCAGTGTAGAATAGAGGGACCATTCCCCTTCCCCATAGACCCTAAAGACATATCCAAAGAATATCTCTTTCTACTAGGTAGTTGAGATCACATAGAAATTAGATCCTAAAAATAGCACAAAAAAGGGTCTAGATCTTCCCCCAACCCTCCCTTAAGGAACCATTCTATTTTGAGTTTTATTTATTTAGCCTTGAGTGTTGGGAGACATAAATCTAGATCTAGTGGATCATGGCCTAGTTCTTGATTCCTTTTTGTGGTCACCCACACTTGGAGTTGATGGCTTTCCATGTCTTAGCATATAGACATTTTGTTTATATTTTATTTCTTGTTCTTTATATATGATACCTCTTGGTACTCCTTCTTGTGTTGACATCATAGTACTCAATAGTCCCATTAACCCACTTTTGTGGTCATTTATTGGACATTAATATAGTTATCTTATCTTATATTGTCTAGTCTATCTCTTGAATACTCATGTGTACAACATTCTTTGTGCTCAAAACAATCTAATTATCATTATTACGTGTGAAGAAATTCCTTACTCTAACATCCTTTTTTATTAGTACTTAGAGAACTAAGTATCCCAATGGGGGGATAACTTGTAATATACCTAATTAGTGTATATTATTTTTTATTATTAATTAAATAATATTATTGTTTATAAGTAGATTAACATGACATGAGGGTCATTATTCTTCATCACATCCCCTCTTTTTTAAGGGGCCTATGTAAGCCTAAACCATTTATTCATTATAACCATCACTTTAATATCAATATATATTGGTTTTTCCTTCATGGATTAAATTTGTTTTCCCATTTTATTTTA
Organism: Pinus taeda; assembly: GCA_000404065.3. Classification (NCBI taxonomy): domain Eukaryota; kingdom Viridiplantae; phylum Streptophyta; class Pinopsida; order Pinales; family Pinaceae; genus Pinus; species Pinus taeda. Next base: position 38,141 of record APFE031140384.1, read on the forward strand.
ATTTAATGATGGTTTCTCATTAGTACAATTGGGTACATCACAAGGGGATGTGAGCATTTATGAGTTTTGGGTAGATGTGAGCATGTAGTGTTGATGATAGTAGCATCAGACACATACTTATGCACAGGTCTATGTGTCTAGATGTTTGGGAGCCATCTAAGACCTTTACCTTAGCAAAATTACTATAATTAAATGAATAATTAAAGTAAAGCATTTTTATAAGAAAAAGTGGATGATTCTAATGAAATGCAAAGGTTATTTGCATTAGTGTATTAGATGAATCTCAACCATTGATATTAATGAGGTGATATTTAATCTTGGTCGTCAATCACTTTGGAGATTTGGGTTATGGATTCGGACAACAACTAAAGCTTATAAAAGCAAGGAAAAGTGAAGGAGGAAGACACATAAGAAAAATAGAGAGATTGAGACAAAAAGGACTATGAATCAAGGATATCTTAGCGGGGGTGGAGAAGGACTTCCTTCTAAACATCAAATTAATGGAGGAGAGTGCAAGCATATTGTAGGAAGAGGGAGATGACCCGACAACCATGAATAGCTAGAGAGGGTAATACAACAACAAAGAAACACTGCAAAGGATTGGACAATGGTGTACATGAGTTGGGTAACAATGTATAGCCACAAAGAAGTTGTAGCAAGGCGTGAGAAGTAGTATAGGATCGTGGGTAGACATATAGTCACATGGGAAACCATGTAGTTGCATGCAGTAGGTCAAGTAGGAAGAAAACATGATTTTCTTTGCGGAAGACTAACCAATTTTGTTGTATCTTATTATTTTATTAGTGGGAAGATTATTTCCTAGATTGGGCATCCCTTGTATGATGTGAAAAATTATTAATGAACAATGTATTTAAAGGGAATAAATTTATGTTTGTGCATTTGTGGGATTGGATAAAAATTTCTTTCACAAATTTATTTTTTATTTACTATTAAAATCCCAACAATATAATTTATTTAGTAAGTTGGAAGTTTTAATTAATTTACAACAAGGAAATTTAATATAAAATAAAATTGTTAGTTGTTGGGGTTGAGGAAAATTAACATGGTATCAAAAATTACACTTTGAAAGGGAGGTCAATTTCAAGTGTTCACAGTCAATCAACCAATAGTGGATTGGTGGAGATCGTATACTTCAGAGGGAGAGAAAGAGGTTGTACCAGTCAAGTAGTCTCAAAGAAACGAATTTTTGTGGGTGTTTAAATTGGGACCAAACATAGATCCAAAACAGTTTGCAACAAATCTATTAGATCTATAGGAAATCTTAATAGATCTACAGGAAATCTTAGTAGATCTATAGACAAACAATAATAAAATTCTTGCCAATGCTAAAACGAATTAGCACACAATAGTTTTTTATCAAATCCAGAAATGGCATGAACAAGTCTTAGGTTTGAAGATAGGTTGGATAGGGCTTCAAAATTCCTACCCTGGAAAGAAAGGGTTACATTGATATTGAAGGAAAATGACCTTTGGGAAATTGTAGATAAGGCAATTCCCTCGTTGACAAAGCTAGCTAGTTTCTCATGAAAAGGACATAAGAGTTCAATGGGTTATTATGGATGCCATGAAGGATCATTTGATTCCTAACTTTGCGAAGAAGCAATCATCCAAGGAGATGTTCAACTTTCTAGTGGATTTGTTCCAGAGTGACAACATGAACTAGAAAATAATCTTGAATAAAAAGCTTAGATCCATGAAAATGTCAAGGTTTAGTAATCTTACCAGTTATTTCATGAAGATCAATAAGATACATGTAGCTTGCAGTAATTAGACAAAAGGTGGAGGAGGTAGAATTGGTAAATGTGGCACTAAATGGTTTCACCAAGCCATGTGAACCATTTTTGAAGGGGATCTACACTCAATAGAACCTTCCTAATTGGGAGATGCTTTTGGATTATAGCATCCAAGAAGGGGTTCGGGAGGAGTCTAAAATCAATAGGAAAGGAGATGGAAAGGAGAATTTGGCCCTAGTCAGTGAGGCCAAGAATGGAAGAGGAAATGTTCCAAGGGTAGCAATGAGGGGTCAAAATCACAACCAAGGAAGAATAAATACTTGAGCAAGCTCAAGTGTTTCATATGGCACAAGAATTGGCTTTATGCATGATGGTTTCTAGAAGACAAGGGTATGGGGAAGTTGTAGCAGATAGTAGCATCAATAGAGATACGTCTGGATGACTTTGTAACAAAGTTCAAGAAATAATTCTCATTAGTCTCTTGTATTTCTACTAGCACCATCTCTGAAAGTGCTTAGTACTTGGCCAATGGTGCTTCACACCATATGATAGAAGCATGGGAGTTGTTTAGCATTCTAACAAATAAATACTCAAGGATTCATGTTGAGCTTGGTGATGACACCAACTATGCAATGAAGGGAGAGAGAAATAATTTGTTACAACTCAAGTTAGGAGGATCCTTAGAATCTAAGGGCATGTTGTATGTACTAGTAACGCAAAAGAATTGTCTCTCAGTGTCAATCATGGAGGATAAAATATTTAGTCATGTTCAAGAATGGGCAAGTGTACGTTTGTTGAGAGGAGTATATTCCTAACATAGTAGTAGCCATCAAGGTTAGACAGGGAAATGTATAAAAGTTGAAGGGTAAGCCTATTCAGGCTAAAGGGTAAGCTTATTCAATCTTTGTTACATGATAATGACAACCTGTGTAGGTTGTGTCACAAGAGGATGAGACATTTTCGCTATAGGGAAGTGTCAATCCTAAGGGAAATTGTCACTAGTCTCCCATATTACAATTTTGAGAAATATGTTGTGTGCACTTGGCAAGAATGCAAAAGCTACTTTTCCAAGCAACAAGATCAGGCCCTACTTTGCACAAGTAGCAAGTTGGGAAGGTAGAAAATAAGTTTTTCTTCAAGGGCAGTTTGCCTAGTTTTTTTGTAGCTTATTACATTTTTAGAGGGAAAATTATTTCCCAAATTGGGAAATCCTTGTATGTTATAAACAATTATTAATGAATAAAATATTTGAAGGGAATAATTTTTTTTGTGTATATGTGTGAGAAGGGATAACTTTTTGCTGAATACTGAGAGAGGGGTGAATCAATATTCTTGTTGCCAAAAATAAATTTCAATTCAATTCTTATTTCTTATTTCTTATAAATTTAGGAAATAAATAGAAAATCATCACACAATTAAATGTTCACATGGAACACCATAGATTTAACGTGGAAAACCATAAAGGGAGAAAACCACAATTAGTTCTTTTTTTCTTTAAATGATTATTATAGGCACTCACCTACAGTTACAAAATGTGCAAGCACCCAATTGCAGGATATATTATCCCCTTCAATTTTTTTGGATGATTCAACCCATTTGAGACACTTATCCCCAAGGTTTAGTAGGAACTCACCTACAGGGAACATTGATCCCCTCTTTATCTTCGATTTGAATGTAATTTATGAAAATATTATCTATTCTATGTTCCACTCTTTATTTATATTACATTGTGCTCATATTAGTAGTTGTTATTAGTTGACAATCATATTTGCTACATAAATATCACCCTTATTGTTTATCTTACACATTCATATAGGTCCCGCTGTACACATACTCTTTTCTCACCCACTCTTCTTCTCTCTATCTTTTGATCTCTCAATCACCTCTCCTTATCCTCTTCAACCATAGTGATCTACCATTATTTTTCAATTTTTATATTTTGATCCCTCTCATTACCATGGGTATAGATCCACGGTTTTACCCATGAAAATCGTCACTTGACTATATCATCACTTAAAAACTTATCAACTTAGGCTCTTTTTCTTTTGGCTCTTTTATTGATATGACAACATGTTGAAACCAAGGACTAGTCATATCATTCCTTTTAGTAATAGGTGTCAAGATCTTGAATCCTCGTCACTCTCAATGGAATCCAAAACCTTAACGCCTCCAACTAAATTTGGTCTTATCCCCTTATTTTTAGCTCCCTTATGCATATAACCGAGCCAAGATTGAGGACTTGAGATCAAAAGGTTCTAAGGCCTAGACCTACGAAATTCACCCAATTATTAAATACCCAACACTTTCTAAAATGCACTCAATGACTTGATTGAAATCAACGACTGAGACATCACTTCAGGTCCCCCCCCCCCCCTCCCCCCCTCCCCCTCCCCTATCTAAACTTTAATAACGGGATGGGTCCACAATTTGCCATATATGAAATTTAAATAACCACCACCTTTTTAATGAATGCTAAGTGATAATGTGTGATGATTAAATTGAACGGAAGAGATGTCACTTCGAGGCCCCCCCACCTATCTATACTTTAATGAGGGGTGGGGTCCAAAGTTTTTTGTCACATGCATGCATGAAACATGGTGCCATAAAAGTTAATTAGGCCCACTGCTTGCCACGACAGTGATGCACCAACGGCTTATGGATGATGGGTCATGTCATGTCTATGTTATTTCCACATCACAACTCGCCACTCTTCATGCCATGTTACAACCTCGTCACTTAGACCACATATCACTTAGAAAAGGGCCAATTGGCCACCCAAAAAGGCCAAAACCACCTTCAACTTGTCATGACCACAGGGTGCCATGTCATCATATTCCATCTATATCTTCCAAGTCACCTTTCCATGTCATCTATTTTCCACCTCCAGTTTGATTCTCTAATGACCATTCAGAACCATGACCCATTAGAACCATGATTGGACTCCATTACTTCAAACTTAGGTTTATCTTCATTCTTGGAGAGTTATAATAAATTCCATATACCACTAGAAAGATCTATGAGAGGGATATCCAACTAGGCACTTTTCATGAGCTTTTGAACAAGTTACCTACAAACAGAATGCCTTCAAAGATAGGCTACTAGGTTACACATCCAATAGTCATCAAACACAACACACTAAAATTCCAAATAAGCATCATCTGTGAAGACTCAATAAGATCCCCTTTAACTTAACATCAATTGACATCAATGACTAGAATTTACATCAATGACAACAATTTCCAACATACTCAACAATCTCCCCGTTTTCACTAATGGCAACACCACTAGACATATGCTAGTTATTGATGTTAGACTCTCCCTAACTGGCTATTGATTCTCCCTTAACTCTAAAGATCCAATGTTTGCTCACTCTCCCCCTTTGACATCAATGAAAAAGAGTCTTATTAATCAAGTAATTGAATATTGTTGAAACTAATGGTTACTTATACCACTGGATCTACTCCCTCGGTTATGTTATGAGGTTCTCCCCTTGAGATCATGCTTCATTTAAAACTTCCATAATTGTTCAATCATACCCACCCTATGAATGGGTTGTAATGTGAATTTCTTCCCATGACAAAATGCATTTCTTTTTCCTTTTGATTGTCTAATGTGCCAATATATATCAGCATATTTTGTCTCCACTGCATCTAAGCTCTCCCTAGCAAGGATGTGACCAACTATTCTTGCATGCACCATTATTATTTTTTTTACTCTATTTTTTAGGATTGACCCCCCATGCCTAGGCTTCCTTTTGTCTGTAACTTAATAAAAAAAACCATTCTTCTCTATAATGACACCATCATTTGATTAGTAACATGATAATGTTAAGGTCAACAAGCATAATTTATGTAAGTATGGTGAACCATTGACTAGTTTCATTAATAGACTACTTCCCTCATCCAACTTCTTGCTCTTTTGTTTGCAACATCTTTTTTACTATAAGTGATCCCCCTTAGGTTATGCTCCAATCCAATGTCTAGTGTGGAAAATTAGCTCCATGGCTCAGAACATTATATGAGCAAATCAGATGTAACCAACGTCACTATTGCAATGAGATCCACGATTCATTTCATGTATAAGGGAGTGAATTAATTCCTTTGAAACATCCTTTTGACAACTACTAGTTAAGGCCTCACTAGCATTATTCCTTCTCTTTAACCTCACTAGATCGAATTTTCTGCACTATTCCATAAATTTCACCTTGAATGCAATCTCTTCCCGTGAACACATGTTGCATTTTTTGAGCTTGCATCTCCCCTTGAGCTAATGCTATATCCTTCTTTTGAACTTCTATCATACAACTATCCCTATCACACATGGATAGCTGCCCTCTTTCCTATGTAATAAATCTAAGGAATGGACGGGAAAGATATCATTCCCAATATTTGTTTGAGATATTCAAAAGGCTCTTTTGGAAGAGGCTTAGTAAATATTTCTATAATCCGCTCCTTAGTAGGTACATATTCCAGCTTAACTATGTGACCCAATACTTGTTCATTGAGAAAATGATATTTGACGGGAATGTTCTTGGACTTTGAGTGTTGGAGAGGTAAATCCCCTCTACGGATAGAGGCGATCCCTACTAGCCCAGAACGGGTCTAGCAACAATCAATCAATGCTACTCTGCAAGTTCCTAGTTGCAATTAACAAGTGGGTAATGAACACCTACTTGGATTCCAGCGCTATTTGTTTGATGGAGATATTTTGCTCTCACTCCTTCACTCTGGTCGGTCACGATCCTCCACTATCCTCATGGACAGACACCTGCACATGCAAAAAGAAGACAAACACAAGCATGAAATCTAGTAAAAGCAACTATACATCAGTCAGAAAGGATGTAATTCACATTAACCATTATAAGACAAATGAGAATGGAACCATAACAGTAGTCATCTATCTTTTATTAATCACAAACAGAGAAAGGTACAACCAATGTTCTGACATTGAGTCCTTCTCAAGAGGGTCCAGCCAGCAAGTCTCATAAGCATT
>APFE031140387.1:1509-29354 GCA_000404065.3 Pinus taeda
AATGAAACTAAATAAACACTTTACAAGGCTTCAGCGTGCAGGGGCCCTCTGCCACTTCAGCCAATCAAATAATCACACGGCTATCTTCAGAAAAGTCTTCTCATGTATTTAAAACAGCAGCATATAAAACAGTGGGGTGATAAGATAACCAACAACGCGAAAATTACATAAATAGTTCAAGGTTCATACATATCCAAAAAGCTTTTTCATAGCATTCAATGACGCGTTATTTATAATGCAAAAATACTACAGCTAACTAACAACTTCTACGCTATTAACTGTGTTGCCATAGACACGCAGATCTCTTCAGTCGAGATCTAGTGTAACTGTCGTCATGTTTCTTAAATCTTCGGAGTGGTTGGTTGTTAGATTCATGTTTCAGGAACGATCTCCAGGTGTGCTGGTGCCTTCGTGAGATGAGAACTATGCCACGTATCATTCATGTGCTCAAAACAGTGACGTGCCACCGCTGAACTCTTTGGCTGGCCTTGTCTTTGACTTTGGTTGACCGCGGCCTCTCATGGATGATTTGGTCGATTTGAAGGGACACGTTCCATGTCACCGCCACCTGGAGCTTGCCCATGTAGCTCATTTCTTCAGAGGACACCTGGAGCACAGCTTTTAACAAAATAGTTGCGGAATCCTGTGCTGGCTGCGGAAACTTGTGCTGGCTGCGGAAACTGACAAGTTTCCGCAGCTGCATGAACAAAAAAACTAAACCAAACAACAGTCATAAGTATAGTCAGGAAGCCATATAAACAGTCCTTTTTAGACTATAATGCAATGATTTAACAACTGGATGAATGAAGTGAGTGGAGAATGAGGGCTAAGAGGGTGTATAGGAAGGTGCAGGTTTGAGGCTCAACAAGGGGTAACAGGGACGGTGACAAATTACTGTGTAACACCTCTAATGCATCCAATTTCTGTATTAGCTCTGGGGTACACACAATAGGACCGTCAAGTTTCCAGCTTCCTTGGCTATCTACTAGCTTCACGATCCACTCGTATAACTTAATAGGGAAGGAGCAGAAAAAGATCTCATGGATCTCTATATATAGGTACCTGTCCAACCACTGTTCCTTTGTCAGTCGTCGGTTTCTGTTCTCCTATGCTACGACTTCGTGGATATTCCTATCCAACCAGTATCCAATCTCCTTATTAGATGGATTCTATTGATATGACATCACACATCTCTTATGCAGATTCCGATCATGGCAACGGGACCATTTGTTGGCTTGAGAGGGCTTGACCCAAGTTCAGCATTAATTAGCCAAACAAATCCCTACACACCAGGACCTTTCGGCATCATCCCACGGAGCGTGGATCAAAGTCTCACCTGAAGCAGTATGGGGGGATGCTGGAATCAAGTTTCTGCACCCTGAGATGGTTGTGATGTCGTTTGATTCCCTCTATCCCTACCTTCGTGCATATCACTTCGCTGCAGGGCTTGCAAGGTGAGCCCTTTATTTTGTCCTCTAATACCTCCGCGAAAGGGTATTATCGACCTTTGCGCAGCCCTAGCCATCTGCTCAGGTACTTTCGCACTGATATGGCAGCGTGCCATGTAGATTCCCCAATTAGTCTAAGTAGTTTGCTTATCTTATCAAACAATTACAGTTAACACCACGTAAACTTATATCCTTGATCGCATTTAATTATCCAATGTATTTGTATTCATTCGTGCATCACATAAACATAATAAAGGAAATTCATATATAACATATCAAGATGCATCAAGAAAACAAGATACAAGAATTGTAGAATATCTTTCTTTATTAATATATTCTAAGTGTTTACAAACTCTGTCCACCCTGCGCAGACAGCTACAGGGGTCCGTGCACTCAACCTTCTACTCTAGGCCTTTGTGCACTCAGCTGCAGAGCCTCTACCTACGCTACGACCCAAGAATTAGACTTCTTACTTCAGAACTACGATTCTCTTACATTATTCATCATTCTCTGTCTTTTTAAAACTACTTAGAGCTTGGCTCTTTTTATATAATCCCATGGTTCGCGGACCATGGGTAGATCTCTTACAGCTGACTTTACTTTACAAAACTAAGCGCGGACTACCCTTTATGACACATCACACCTTCGCACTCCGCGACCACAAAATGTGGAGACTTTACCATTTTATTAGAAAATTTAACTCAGATTTTAGCCCCAAAATTTCCCTTGGGGGATCCCGCTCCCAACAACCACCTTGGCCCATGCAGGAGCCACAAGGTTAAATTTAAGTTCCTGCTGGCCGAGAATGAAAAAATGGAAAAGAACTTGCAGGCTGCCAGGCAAGAGGCAGAACAACTCAGGAAGAAGAGCGGATTTACCACAATGATAGAGATGAGGAAAGTGATACTTGATGAAGTATCAACACTTGAGACTACCATGCAGAAGCTCTATTACGGATTCATCACCGTGCATAAAGTAGTTGTCCATGTGAATGGCTTATAGTAGTGGGGCAAAGAGTTTATTCAAACTCGCAGGAATATACATGCTGCCAACGTCCATGTGCAAGAGTGGACAATGTGTTATAAAGGGGCCTCACTTCACTTGCCAAAGATGATGAAGCCTCAGGTAGAGATGGAGAAAGAAAGGGTCTGATTGTTGATCCAAAACTATAAGAAATTTGCACCATTCATCACCAGAATACATGCCTCATATGAAAGATTGTATAAGAGTTTGGATGTCATGGTGAGAACGCACATGATCCCTTCAATTGGTCCCCTCACCAAGGTTAAACACAAGAACCAAGTTTGGCTAGAGATAGATACGTACATGGAGCATCTAAGGTGAGAGGCCACTAGGGATGACTTGGAGCTCAGTGCAAATAACATGAAAAAGTACATTGGTGGTCCTGTCATGATCAACACTATGCTGCACATGCTTCAAGACAAGTTGGATAGACGTTCCAAGACCATATACCCATATGTTATGGAGGTAAGAGTTCGTTATTAGAAAGACACCATCAATCAGTTTTGGGACATGATTACACAATACCAAGCTTTGTATGAGTACGTGACTGAGAAGCACCAAGTGAAGGTTCTCGAGTTGGTCTTTCCCCAAGCTTCAGAGTCATAGTATTTTGTCTTGTTAGGATGTCTCTAGACTATTTTGTCTCACACGGGTACATGTGGAAAATGTAATATTATTTGTAAATATGTTGTAAGTGAAATTCCAAGTGTCATTAGTGGGATGTGAAAGGTCATCATGTTATTTAATGTGTTATTTTGTAAAGAAGTTGAAGAGTCATAAGGGTAGTCAAAGAGTCAAAACGGGAAATGTCAAGGGTCACCCCACCCTTTGTTATAAATATAACCTCATAACTCATAGAACATGCTTTTGGGAGCCAAGATTTTGGCTAGGCTTAGGCTTAGAAAATGTTTGGGAGTATTGTGACGAGCCTTGGCTTCTCCACAACGTAAAAAGAGTATAGTTATTTGGAGGAGTAGGTGTTCTTGACTGTAATGTTCCACTGTTGGGGCTAGTGGCTGTCAATGGTGTATGTATGGAGGGAACTTTCACTTATAATAATAATAACAAATCCAATACACTTTCATGCATATGTTGTTATTGTAGTTAGACTATTCTAGTTGCTTTAGCAATGTATGTTGTTTAAATTACACATTGTCTTATGAATTACTTTGTATGCAATTGTAAGAATCTTGTTGAATCCGTGTTGATGGATTAATATGTCACTTTAATTTGTGGAATATTCCGCATTTTAGCTTATGACGTCATTTCACTTGTGTGTTCCTTTCAAGCTGTGTACTATTACAAACTTCTAAGGGTTACACTTCCTTTCCCCTTCCGTGTGTTAGAAACCCCATGCATCGCACTTGATTCATTGTAAGGTCACAAACTTGCTTCAACCCAAAGTTATCATACTTACCTCTGCATTCTACTGCGGTCAAGGCATTACATTACCACCCACTGTTGGGACTCCTACTCCAAACGGTCCAAGGTCTAGTTGGGACTTCTTACCAGAGAGATCCCCTAAATGTTGGCAGGTTCAACACCATCAACATTTCTGGCGCTAGAAGGAGGGCCAGATGACAAGATGAACCCTTGAAGTATGTTTTGAATTTCTACACATCTTTCATGATTTATGTCCAAATCACAACCCCTACATGTTTCTCTCACTTTGTTGATTTCGATGTGCTGACAAATATTATAGATGAATTTTCAAAATATAAGTTCAATGGCGATAATGGAACACCCTTGTTCAGACACACAATAGCCTTTGTTGGCATTTATGACAGGCATGATGTCCCCTCGGATGACATTGCTCGTGGGTTGTTTGCTTTCGTGTTCGAAGGGCACGTAAAACAATGGTGTCACACATTGCCTACAACCTCTATACACTCTTTCGACCAAATGATCAGAGAATTATGGCGTGATTTCATTTTTTATGAATGTGAAGCACTTCATCAAAAAATTTTAAAATTGTGGAAAGCAACTGAAAAATCTCTTGAGCACTTTTATGATCGATTTATTCATTACTATTTTGAATTCCCTGAAGATGAAGTTTACTGGAAATTTTTGGAGGGAAGATTTAAATATGTTGTTCACATCTTTGAGAATCGACACAAGTTAGAGTCTTATGACTCTCTCCCAACATAACTCAGTGTTAGAGCTTTAAAATGTTAGATGGACAAGGTTGTTGTCCCAAGTGACCCTCTTTCCCCTTCTCACCAAACAACTCTAGCCCCACGGGACGAGGTGGGGGAAGTTGTGAATCCACCGATTGAACTTTCACCATCTCCTCCTACCCCACCTGCTCAAGATTTTTGTGTAGATTTGGATTGCAAGCTTGATGGTTGTCACGTGGTCTCATCTGTTAACCTTTTTCATTTGGTTCCTTTGATCCATTGGATTTTGGTGTGTTGTGTTCATCTGTTTTAGATTCCACATGTGATGTTCACGAGGATCATGTTTTGGATGGAGTTGGTTTTGAACAAGCAACCTGCACTATCATTTTTGATGAGTATGTATAGGAGCCTGAACAAAAAGGTACGGTGAAGGATGAACTCCTCTCGTCGGCACCTTATCCGCTTTATCCTAACATCTTCCATGATTCTGCCATTTTTGTTCCATCTTGTGAAAATTCATCATCGGATGTCTCCACTTCTGATATTCACAGAACATGTGGGATGTCATTCTTTCATTTGATCACGGAAAGGAAAAATCTATCTTCTCAGATCCACTTAAAATTTCATCTTACATTTCCCAAATCACAGAGGGTGAAATTTCTTGTTTTTCATCATCCCCTCTTTATGATTCTTTAGATCATGAGGATGCCATTAACCATATTGAATTTCCTGATCATGGCTATTGTGATCTTTTTTCTCGCTCATCTGATCACAATTTTGACTCACTACTATTGATATTTCTAAGCCATCAGTCTTTGATGATCCATCTTTTGATGAAGCGGAAACCCCTCAAGCTATCAAGGCACTTCATCCCTATATGATGGTTATGTTAGGGTCTCGTAGCCTTGAGGTTAGTTCCACTTCTGATTAGAAATCTATTGAATCTCCCCAAGCTCCTCATCACTCTATTGCTCACACTGAAAATCAATCCATTTCACAGTTTTCGCATCCTCCACCAAAATCACATGACCCTATTGCTCATGCATTGGAGGAATCATACGTAGCAAGCATTGTTGCAAAACGAAAATTTTCTTCTTTCTTCATGTTTTCTCATTTTGCAAGTTCGAAGGTGTGTACATGCTTGTCTTCCACATGCAATGTGATAGGACACCGTGGTAAATCTGCATAGTGCCTTCCATGTACTTTCTGTATTTTCTTTTCTGTGGATGCATTCAAGCTTCAAACGATTTGATTTGCATTATTTTATCTTTATTTTCAATCATGTTGTCACCTACATGGGCCAACCAATATGCCGATGGCTGCATTGGAAATATCACTTCATGTGACTTGGCCCATGCTTTGCTTAGCTCAGGAGTAGGAGTAGTGTTTTCTTTCTTGTTTTGTTTTTGATTTGCTTATTTTTTTTTCTTTGTCTTGCTTCTTTCCTTTGCTTGTTTTCTTGTGCACTCGTAGGTTAGTTTCCACATGAAACCGTGTTTGGCTTCTTGAGACAAGCAGGGATGTGAATCCTAGAGGAACTTGTACATCTATCAGCACTTGGTTATCTGTCTATTCCCTATCTCTATGAGGATCTTTCATTTCTTTAAGTCGATGATACCCTGATGGAAAATACGTTCCTTTTAGAGAGAATCATGGTGAAATCACGATGCTTGCACCCTTAACTAGTACTGCCTACTCTAATCAATTTTCTACATTCGATTAACCATTGTCAACTTAGTCAAGTAGAGTAAGGAGAGGGGAAAACCTTAACAAGTATGTTAGAGGTATATATAAACATACTTATCTGAAGGGACAACCTCTTCTTCTCTCAATAAGTCAAGATCCCTTTTCTGCCTCATGAAATAAATAAGTGCTTATGGATAGTTCTTTGAAAGATGAAAGGCTTCTTACACAGAGAGGTGAAGGAAGTAACTCCAATAGGGTATTGTCCAGACTTGCAGGAAGTAGACCAATTCTTGTGTTCCTGAAGTGACTCCGCTGGGTACTATCTAGGCCTGCTGATAGCGGAGAAAAATCAGAGATGAAACTAAAACTCTGAAAATTTACATTACTTGTGTATTTATATACCCCTCATTGCCAATCGAAACAACTTAGTTTGACTTGGCTTGGTATGTGTGTTGCAAATAAAGAGAATGGTGGAGACTACATCTTTAACCAAGCTAGTGAAGGAGATATGACAATCGAAGAATCGAACAATAATTCCAGAGGAGTTAGACTTTCTTTACATGAGACAAGGTCCATACAAAGAGTTGGAGTTCTACCAGTGTGTCGCCAATTTTGTAGCAACTACAACCACCCTCCAAAATTTTCCCCATGCTTCGTTTTGGAGCCTCCCTTATAAATTATAACAACTCATCTTGCACTGACCCAAGTACTTGTGCTTTGATTGAGCCTCAGCCTTTGTATCATGGCTTGTGTTTTCTCACTTGGTTTATTGTCTAACCCACAAGTCGATCTCTTGATTTGGTTTCCACCCAGTTTTGGGTTTTCCTTAGAGAATTGCACAATCCTTGAAGGTAACTAGACTTTTTCTCAAGAATTGCTTAGTTCAAGTTGACAATGAGCCTTCAAGTCCAAAATTACACAGAGCTAGTTGACAACTAGCCTTCAGATGGGAAATTATGTAGAGCATGAGAGGAAACCCAAAGCCACTCAACCCAGAAATTGTGCAGAAGCCTCTTGCTTAGAAGATGCTCAGTGCATGAGCTAGTGAGTTACCCAGTCCTTCCCAGAACTGCACAATATCTCCGGGAAATGCATGGAATCTTTTCTTAGAAAAGAAAAAAATAAAAAAGTTAAAAATCATCCCTAGAAAATAGGGATCTATTTTAGCATTTCGAAGGAGGCGCTTGAGTTATTTTGGAAACTGCCGCCAAGTGTTGCCTTTTCATTGATTTTTGGCCTGCGCATCATAAACCCTAAATTAGCCAAATATATCTAATCGATGCTTTTGGATCTCATTTTCAAATTTGATCTTGGAGCTCTAGAATTCTTGAGGAGAACAAGGAACCTTCGGTGCAATCATTGTTTCTTTTCTGGGTAAGTCTTGCTTTTCTAGTCTATTGCCGTTTTTTTTGTTGCTTTTGCTTGTTTAGCTTGTGAGAGTGATGTTTCACTTATTTTGTTGAACATCTGCTAGAATTTTAACTTGTTTTAGCTTATAGAAGTGGTTTTTTAAGTTCTCCATTACCTTTCCCAAGTGTCGCATGCATTACCTCATTTTTTGCACTAATGATTGTCGTTGTGGGGACTCTCTCCACTTGCTTTGTTTTCCTTCAGTTTGATTAATTGTTGCACTTTTTTTACTTGCATGCATCATCAATTAGTTAGATCTACACTCATCATCTCACAATCCTTTAGATCTGCTCAATTTCACACTCCCCTTTGGAAGATCTAGGATTCCCTTGCATGAATATCGCTTTCCCTTGCATGCACTACACATTCTAGGAGCTCAAGGCCTTTGCCTTGGCTTCTAGAACTGTGTAAAGGCTTCCCTAGCCTGGTTCCAACTACACATTTCACAGTTCTAGGAGTGAGTCTCCCAGTCCTGGCCACTGAGATTGTGCAATGTGCAGTCTCTCTTGGCCTGTGCCTAGACTGAGCTATGCATTGCGCAGTTCTAGTCAGCAAGCCTCCCCCACTGACTACTGAGACAATAGAGGGTGCAGTTCCAGTAGGAAACCAGTCACCTCTATGAACCAAGATTGCACAATCTATCCCAATATTTTTCTGGTTTGTTGTTTGATCTTGTCTTGAAGTGCTTTTAGTTTTAAGCTAACGTTTGCATGCCATGAGTGTCCCCTCTTTCTCCAAGTACATTAGTTCTTGAGAATCTGGATGAGCCCCAAATTGGGTAACTTATTGGGCTCATTTTGCCTAATTATCCTTGTTTAGTCCTTGTTCAATCCTCCATTTTTCATAGATTATGCATTGTTTTTTAGTATGTTTATGTCATTTGTACGAATAAGGGTGGTCACTCTTCCTAGGTGGCTAACACGTGCTTATTTCAGGTTTTTTGACACATGTTGGAGCAAAACCGGGAAATCATGGGCTAGATGACAACCAAGCTTGAGGTGAGGATTCGTAGGGGGGTTGTCTATGACATTAAATAGCCCTTCCTCAGGATCTCCACCCCCATCTCTGAGCTCACAGGCCACCAAAAACGGATCTTGAAGGCAGCCAAGCAGATTTTGGAAAAGGGACTGTCTACTAATAGTTTGGACAGCCAAGTCCCCTAGATTTAGGAGGCCTGCTAGGGCCCTCGTGGTGTATAAATGATAAGGCCTCAGCCTTCGTAAGGGACTTTTGAAACCATTGCATTTTTTTGCACTATAGTGCTGTCACCTTTAGCTCGTTTTCTTGTAGCCATTTTGGCATAACTTTTGACTGATGACTATTTTTTGATAATGATAAGCAGTCCTATTTTATATCAACTCTGAGTTTTCTATAGGAGCCGTAGCTCTTAGGGTTGGACCCAACCTGAGAGCCTAGGGCCTCCTTTATGTACTGTTATCTTTCCTTTATGCATCGTTGTTTTCCTTTTATGCATTTGCAAACATATTTCTGTTAGGCAGATTAAGTTGTGTTGATTAACTAGATCACTGTTTATGAATAGAATTGCTTCAGATTTTTAGAATAGATTGGTAGGATAATAATAGAAAAAAGATCTAGAAAAGGGCCAACAAACTCTTTTGGTTTCACCTCTTCCTCAAAGGATTAGGGGCTGGAATTGAAGTAACCGTGCTGTCCCAAACAAAAACACTAGTTTGCTTTGCCATGCAATCATTAGTGTACTGCTTTCATTTGCAGAAGTTGGTTATGTGTTCAGATATCTGAAATGTTTCATTGCATAGGTTATATATATGATTCTCTTTCAAATAAAGCTGTTATTCATTCACTTTATCGTTAGTTAGATTAGATTAGCTAGGACTTTGATTACTTGCAAGACTTTATTGGTTCATCAGAGCCATATCCTAACTAGGTTCCTCGTCTCACATTTGTCCTCTTGCCCACGTAACCCTACCCTTTTTGTGCAACCATTATTGCAGCCTTCTTTGAGCCAATTCAACCATCTCCACCTTCTCACCACTCCATCCACCAGTCCCTGGGCCACTTCAGACCCCTATCCTACCTCCACATCCATTCCTTCATCTTCCCTCACTCACCCATCCTCCAAAATCCCATTTTTAAACATCTTGTAGAAATTTCTGAACATCCTGTAGAAATTCCTGAACGTCCTGTAGAACCCCTGCAGACTTCCTGTAGAAGCTCACAAATGAGGTTTATTGATAGCCAAACTTTGTGAAACTCTCTGGAAGGGTGTTAGGGACTCCTTAGACCCTCTCTGAACCTTCCTGACCTCTTCCAAGCATTTCTTCTCATTGATCCACCCCTGCACAGTCAAGAATAGTGAAAGCATATGCATGATGAAACTGACGACTTAATCAAAAATACAAAAAGATGTTTTCTTCAGATAGAGGTAGTCTAGACACATGTATTTTACCTTCATAGAAGTAATGGCATCTCTTTTAGTATTTTGCATTCTCTTCTTTGCGTTATTAGGACTAGTTAGTAGAATTAGGGTTTGTTATGGTTTGCGCTTTCCTTCAGTTTTTCAATCTCTTTTTGCAAATAGATTAGCTTCCTTTGACACTAGCTTCCATCCATCAGTTAACAAGCTTCTTCTCAAAGCTCATAGAAGTTGGCTTGAGCCCCTAGTGGACTTGTGCCAGTTGACCAAGTGACAGTTGTGGCAAGAGCTAGTACTTGTGCATACAACATCGTCGCTTCCAAGTTTTTTACGAACTACTGGGTTGATAAAAGTAAAGAAGGGAGTCCCAAGAGTTGCAGCATTATTGCTGCAATATTGGAGCCCACCATCTTTTTGGTGCCGTTGCTGGGGAAGCATCAGAGTATTGGTGATTGTTGCTTTTCTTCCATTTTCTCCTACAACCTTCTGCTAAGTAGTTTATGTCATTTCCATTCTGTAATTTCATTTTCGCAAAAGTAGAGTAGACATTTCCTACTTTCATAGATTAGCATTTCAATTCCGCAATTTCAATTTGGAAAGTGTAGATTAGCATTTCAATTCCACAATTTCAATTCTGCAAGCGTAGCTTAGCATTTCAATTCCATAATTTCAATTCTGCAAAGTAGATTAGTCCTTTCCTATTTTCATTTCCATTCCACACTTTCATTTAAGCAAAGATAGTTAGTCGCACTTCAATCTATTTTAGTTTTGCAGGTACCAGTAGAGAAAAAAAACAAAATCAATCAAACGTCCTTCCATTTCATGCCTCGTAGGAACAGAGATAAAACCGACAAATTCTTACCCAACACCCCCATCACATCACTGAGTCAACTTTCTCTCTTCTCTGGTGACAGTGAGCCAGAAGAACCTATAGGTGAACCTCATGAGATATACGAAGATCCTATAACAGAAGAAGAGTTAGAGAACACTCCATCTAAATCCATGGTTGAAAACCGAAATGGTAGAAGAGAAGATGAGAGAATAGAAGGTGCCTTTCCCATCCGAGAGACCATTGGAGACATGAAAATGAAAAACATAAGTCCCTCAGCTTTACCTCACTTCCATGGATTGACTACTGAAGACCTTGATACCTTCCTGTTTGAGTTTGTTATCCTTTGTCGAACTTATGACTATGATGAGGACGAGCAAAAGTTGAAACTCTTTCCCTCTACCCTCAAGGATGCAGCATTACGCTGGTTCATGGGGTTACCTGGAAACAGTATCACCACTTGGGCTCAGATGCAACAAGCTTTCAATGCCAAATACTGGGACTACTGTAGGTCCAAGGAAACCATGGGAGAAATCTTTCGGATGACCATGGGAAGCGATGAGTCTTTAGAAGATTACGAGGAAAGGTTCCAAGTTAGTTATAAACAGGCTAGGTGCACACTTGACCCAGAATCTCTGAAGCTGGTTCTACTCCGAGGAGTCCCTGAAGACCTTCTAGACACCCTTAACATGCTGGCTGGAGGGGACATCTATCAACTACCTTATGAGGAGATAAAGACCGTGTTTAGAAACCATTCTAGGGCGGCCCGGAAGAGAGGTAGGGGGAATCCACTTTCAGCTAGTACCACCTTCTCCAAGCATGATTTTGCTAACCAAATGGAAGACCTAAAGAGTGAGATGAGACAAACTATTGCCATGCAACTTGATACCTTTCAAATTCAGCAAAAGATAGAGGAAGCTGAGAGGGATTTGGCCATTTTTTGTCCTAGATACACGAGGAAGCATCCTAAGAATGAGTGCCCATTTCACTCAGTAGAGGTATGTTTCATTTGTGAGGAAGACCACCCCACCAACCAATGCCCTACCTTGCCTGGATTTAAAGCCATGTACCTAGGGACTAAGGTGGCAACTGAACCTCTCTACTTCCTCAACCAAAGGAGGCCACATGGACCTAGACCTTACCAGCAGGGGATGCAAGGGTCATCCTAAGCTTATTATAACCCCAACCAATCCGCTCATATACCTTCTTGGGGCCCCCTGCTCATCCTTCTTGGTCCGCACCTCCTCCATTGTCTTAACCATCTCCTTACCATACTCAGCCTACTCCTCATTCATTTCACTCACTTGCCCAGCCACAACCTCACTGGAATGCACCTCAATCGGGGTGGAGGCCCCAGTAAAACACTCCTCCTGCCATTTTTCCTCCACCACTGGCTCAACCACAACCATTACCTCCTGCTCCTCCAAGACAACCCCAGATGCCTGCTCAACCGAACCTGAACCCCAACAACAAACAGGCCCAGCAGGTATATACTAGGGAGACAACATGCCCTACCTTTGCTGTGGAGATCCAGGAGATCAACCTGCAATCTGGGAAGGTCCTTCCAGAGTGGCAACCTCCTCCCCTAGAGGAGGAGGAATAGAAACAGGAAAGTGAACCCAAAGCCATTCCACCCTTTCCTGAGTGACTCACAGTAACCACGCAACCCAACCCAGAAGAGACTGAGCTTCTGGGAGAACTCAAGAAGTTGTGTGTGAAAATACCACTTCTCCAGGCCATAAAAGATGTACCGATATACAACAAATTGATTAAGGAGAAGTGTTTCAGGCACCCAGGTAGGCGAAAGAGAAATGCCTCAACTATCAATGTCATAGGACAACTGTCCGATCTTATGTTGGGGCAAGTAAGCTGTCCAAAGTATTTGGACCCTGGGAGTCCTGTAGTTGATGTTCACATCAATGGCACCATCATCACCCACACCTTGATTGATCTAGGGGCTGCCATTAATGTGATGACCAGGGACACCATGCTTAAACTTAACCTTTAGAGTTCCTTAAGGAAGACCTCGACAGTACTGCAGTTAGCAGACCGCTCCACCGTGACTCCCGAAGGGATTGTGGAAGATGTCTTGGTCTCTGTTGACTCATGGGAGTACCCTGTGGACTTCTTGGTCTTTTGGCCAAAGGCAAAACTCACTGGATATCCCCTCATTTTGGGAAGGCCTTGGCTAGCTACTACGGATGCTTACATCAGCTGTCGAGCAGGAAGCATGACCATCAAAAATGGGCCTATGTCCAAACAGCTGGTCCTATACCCTCCTGCCCAACCTCTGCTAGAACATGACTTACCCCTCTGGTTGGAACAAGGAGATGAGGATGAGGTCTACTCTGCACCAGTTTGCATAGTGGAGGCCACCAGGGGAGGTCCTCAAACTGAGGATGATTTGATTGAGAACTTAATCCAAAATCCTCCCCCCCGTGCACTATCTTTGGAAAAGTTGGTGGAAGATACCCAAGCCAGTGCTTTAGTGGACCTCTGTGTGACTGATACGACCACTCCCAGAGTTAAGGATGTGGAGTTTGGCCCTAAAAGAACTTTAAAGATCAGCTCCTCTCTCTCTCCCTCTCAGGAAAGGGAGCTATGTATCCTCTTGAACCGCCATTTGGAGGCTTTTGCCTGGAGCTACAAGGAAATGAAAAGAATCCATCCTTCAGTCTATACCCATCATACTTACATTAAAGAGGACTGTAAACTAGTCAGGCAACCTCAGAGGAGAATGAATCCAGCCCTTTAGGACAATGTTAAAGTAGAAGTCAAAAAACTGTTAGATGCAGGATTCATCTACGCCATCTCGGACAGCAAATGGGTTTCCCCTCTGGTGTTGGTACCCAAGAAAAATGGGAAGTGGAGAATCTGTGTAGACTATAGCAAATTGAACAAAGCCACCAAGAAAGACCACTTCCCTTTGCCTTTCATAGATCAAGTGTTGGATGGACTGGTAGGAAAGAAGTTTTTCTCTTTCCTAGATGGGTTCAGCGGGAATAATCAGATCCAAATCAGCCCGGAGGACCAAGATAAGACCACCTTCACTTGTCCATGGGGTACCTTTGCCTACCAAGTCCTTCCCTTTGGGCTATGCAATGCCCCTACCACTTTTCAGAGAGCTGTACTGAGCATCTTTTCAGAGCTAGTTCATGACTCGGTGGAAATCTATATGGATGACTTTACTCCTTACGGGTCTAGCTTCCAAGAAGCCTTGTCCAACATGGGAAAAGTTTTAAGCAAGTGCATTGAGATGAACCTGTCCCTCAATCCCGAAAAATGTGAATTCCTGATGACTGAAGGGACCGTGTTAGGTCATACCATTTCTCACCAAGGATTACAGGTGGATCCTAATAAAATTACTATCATAAAAAAGGTTCCACCTCCTCAGAAGGTAAGAGATGTTCGGAGTTTCCTAGGCTTAGCAAGATATTATAGAAGATTCATTAAAGATTTCAGTAAGCTAGCCTCGCCATTATTTGGCCTCTTAGGAAAAGATGTTGAGTTTAAATGGACTGATGACTGTCAAAGGGCTTTGAATGAGTTGAAGGATAAGTTAGTGTCCGCCCCAATTTTGAGAGGCCCAAACTGGGCCCTACCTTTCCACATCCACACTGATGCCTCGAACAAAGCCATAGGCGTATCCTTAGGGCAAGTTGAGGAAAAACTTCCATATGCCATATACTTTGTCAGCAAAAACCTGTCCAAGGCAGAAATGAACTATATTGTAACTAAGAAGGAGTTCCTGGCCGTGGTCCATTCCCTGAACAAGTTCCGACACTACATCACTGGCTATCAAACATTTGTACATACTGATCATGCTGCAATTAGATATTTAATGAATAATCCTGATGTGAATGCTAGTATTATTATACGGTTACTTTTGTTGCAGCAGTTTGATTTGACTATCGTTGACAAACCAGGTAAAGAAAATGTTGTGACTTCTTGTCTAGATTGGATTTGCCTGCAGGTGAAGAAGGAACAGTGGATGACCAGATGCGAGATGAACATATGTTTGCTATCTCAGTACTCTCTCCGTGGTTTGCTGATATAGCAAACTAATTGGTCTCAGCATAGTTCCCTCCGCATCTATCCTCAAAGGAGAAGAGTAGAATCATGAGGAAGAGTGCCTCATTCACTTGGATCGGGAGCAACCTATTCAAACTTGGCCCCGATCATATCTTAAGGCATTTTGTTAGGGAGGAGGAAGTCTTTGACATCCTCCTAACCTGTCACGATGGACCCTGTGGAGGCCATTTTGCAGCAAAGAGGACTACCTTCAAAATTCTACAGGCAGGCTACTATTGGCCCACTCTTCATCAAGGTGTCAGAAGATATATCAGTCAATGTGACCGATGCCAGAGGATGGGGAAACCGACTCCAAGGGACGAAATGCCTCTCCAACCTCAAGTGACCTTGGAGCCATTTGAGAAGTGGGGTATGGATGTTGTGGGTCCTATCAACCCTCCTTTGAGGCAAAGGTCTTACATCATTGTGTGCACAGACTACCTGACAAAGTGGGTAGAAACCAAGGCAATCAAAGCAGCGACAGAAGAAAAGGTGGCTAAGTTTTTAAGAGAAAACATCTTCTACAAATTTGGTTACCCAAGAGAGCTAGTCACCGATCAAGGAAGCCAGTTCACCTCCAACTTAATTGAAGACTTGCTCGCTCATCAGAAGATCAAGTTTTTACATCATATTTATTTTAATTTTAAAAATTCAAATTCATATATTTTCTATAATAAATTAAATCAAATTATATAAATTTGTATGTCCAAATTTTATCGCACAAACAGTATCTAAAACTGAACGCAAACTGACATTCGGTGACTATGTGTCCAGGTCTGGTGATAACTTCAAAACTTACTACTCATGGATCCCATTAAGAAAAATAAAACCACATATTGGAAAGGATATGGTATTTTGATTTCCAGCCTAGTAAAACACGAATAACCTAGAAGTTCTCCGAAAGTTCTTCATTCAATTTGGGATTTTTCTCAAATGATCTAATGCGCTTTCTTAAATTAAACCCTTATTATTAGTCCCTGCTATCTAGCAATGGCCAGGGACTATAGGAATTGATATGGCGATGTTTAGCATTAATTGAGCTTCTTGTTGAGCTGCTTGTTAGCTTTGCTAATCACTTATAATCAAAGTTTTTAATCACATATGGTTTCACCATGTTATTTGGCCTCTTCCCGAGGTGGACGGAGACGAACCATATATTATTTGGTTTCTAAGAGGGTTCTATTAATGGTATAAGTTGACAGCCTAAACTAATACTAACATTAGTCTCTAGTGTTAAATGCTATGTTATTTGTTATACTTGTTTGAGTAATTGGCTATGCCATATAACTTGGCTCTGCCACCTGCACACCATGCATTACTCTGTCTTATAACTTCCACTTGCACACCATGCATTGCCACCTATGGTTCCATCGCCACCTATAGTTCCAGTTTAACCTAGCTTCCACCTGCACTATGTTCACTTTTCCTGTTCCTGTTTAGGGGCTCAGGTGGATAGGCTTCGGGCAGTTTCTTCAGGTGCCCAGGCTTCAAGTAATTGAATCAATTGAATCAAGAACTCTGGCAGTTCTAGCATCTAAGGTGTATAAGACAGCACGAGGAGGTCCAGCATCTAAGGCCTTTTTTTGCATGTACGTTCTTCGTACTTGCACCTACATGGAGGAGGAAGCAAGAGAAAAATGATAATACTCTCGACTTCTTTCTGTATTAGCACAAATTTGTATTATGTATTGATTTTATTGGTTAATTCGTTTAAGGTTTAGAAGTAGCTCCATCCAATGTATCTTACCTATCAAGATTTATGGAGGAATAACAACTTACCCCTTTTCATATGTGCTCAGGGATGCCAGCTTGGAACCAAAGAAACAATCAATAGGGATGCGAGCTTGGAGCCAGACAATAAAAGATTGGTCATATTCGTACCTCCTGCATAACTTCTTTTGGGTAAAACCACAAAACAACCCAACACTCAACAAAGAGTATGCAATCGTAAAATTCTCTGCTGAAACAATATAACAATATACTTAACGTTGTTATTATTTTGCAATCATCTCTTTGGAAATTTCTCGGCTAAACAACAACCTGGTACATGTTTCATACCCAATTCTATTTCTTTAGAAATTTTATCGTAGTTATGCAATATATCATTTCAATATAGATATTTCCATTCGTTATCCTTTATACTTGTATTTATGAGAGAATGAACTTAATTTGTAACTAATCCAAAAGTTTGACTAACGGGTTTAACAATTGGAACAGGTTACGGCTCTCAAATTGGAAGCTATGCTGCGGGCCTGGAACTGGATATGCATCTATGAGCACCCAAGCCACAGAAAGTGTCACTGCTGTCTCTCACCCCTCTGTTGCCTCATGGATTTAAACAATTATGTACACAATTAGTTCCCCAACATACATCTGAAGCTAACTAGATACTAAACATACTAAAAAATTTAATATCATGTACTAGTCACTGCAGTTGTAAACTACAATAAAAGATAAGTAAACAAAATACTAACCAACAGGGGTAGATGACAGAGCTCTACAGGAGAGCTATGTTTGGACATGCAGAACATTTGAACATTATTGGCACTTGGCTGCAAGTGACTTTTTCCAAACAAACAGGGATTTTCTTTAGTGAAGTATGCAATATCCCTCTAGGGAAAATTACCCTTAGGGTTGAAAGAACACGACAAAATTGTATTCTATACCAGTATCACAACATTTCTTCAATTTTTAAAACAGAGATGATATTGAATGCACAAACAATGTAAACAAAAGTAGTTGATCTCAACAATAATACAAGGTAAAGCCAATTCAAGGGTACATAGCAGGCTACCAATTCGCAATCTTTCCTATAACACACTGTAGTTTTAGACTCACACCTAACATCGTTGCACCAACAGACCTTGTTGTTATTGTACTACTAATCTGACTTTACAACCAGTCGCAATCTCAGCTTCCTGATTGGCACCTTTAGTCACTCCCTACCTAGAATCGGCCTTGCTAGCACCTCCATACTGTATTTGCCTTGGTTACTTTAGTCCCAATTAGCTGACACCTTGCGGCCCACTATTTTTCCTCTTTTCTGCTCTCCGCGGCCTCAAAATCAGCCTCTTGCTGCCACAAGAAATTGGTTCTACTTCAGACAAACATGTATGGTTCTCTAGCATCCCTAGATACATCCTTCGTTGTCTCAGAAAGGGGGTTCCTCGCTGCCACAGAGAATGAGTCCCTCACCTCCCTGCTGCCTTAGAGCATTGATCTGTTGTCTCAGGTTTCGCTATCACACCTACGTTACCCAACATATGTTTTACAGAGGCCAACACATGTAATGTATGTGGTGAGTCTAGAGTGTATGATAATGGCACACACAAGCACATGGCTTGCATGCAATGCACGTGGTGTTTACAAATATATTATAACATGAATTACTTTACTATTTTAATTATATTTTAATTATTTTACTATTTTAATTATATTTTATTGTCAGATTTGAATATTTCCTTTCAAAGGTGGCACTGACTTGATTCATTTTTCTTAAAACTGTACAAGGTTTTATATTTTAATTTCTTCACATTCAATTTCAATATTTGTTGAGTTCAAATAAAATTACAACTGTGGGGACACAACAATTTATATTTTATTTTCTCATAGATCTAGGTGGTAGGTTCTTGCCTCCTTAACATTCTCCCTTTTGAATTTTCTAATCTAGTTATTTGTCCTAATCAACTAATAGTCGAGATCCACAAGTATTAGCTTCACATATAATTTTTAGCTCCCCAGAGAATGCAATATCCCTCTAGGGAAAATTACCCTTAGGGTTGAAAGAACATGACAAAATTGTATTCTATACCAGTATCATAGTATTTCTTCAATTTTTAAAATAGAGATGATATTAAATGCACAAACAATGTAAACAAAAGTAGTTGATCTCAACAATAATACAAGGTAAAGCCAATTCAAGGGTACATAGCAGGCTACCAATCCACAATCTTTCCTATAACACACTGTAGTTTTAGACTCACAACTAACACCGTTGCACCAGCAGACCTTGTTGTTATTGTACTACTAATCTGACCTTACAACCAGCTACAATCTCAGCTTCCTGAGTGGCACCTTTAGTCACTCGCTACCTAGAATCGGCCTTGCTAGCCCCTCCATAGTGTACTTTCCCTAGTTGCTTCAGTCCCAATCATCTGACACCTTGCGGCCCGCTGTTTGTCCTCTTTTCTGCTCTCCGCAGCCTCAGAATTAGCCTGTTGCTGCCACAAGAAATTGGTTCTACCTCAGACAGACATGAATGGTTCTCCAGAAGCCCTAGATACATCCTTCGTTGTCTCAGAAAGGGGGTTCCTTGCTACCACAGAGAATGAGTCCCTCGTCTCCGTGCTACCTCAGAGCATTGATCTGCTGTCTCAGGTTTCGCTATCACACCTACGTTACGCAGCATATGTTTTACACAGGCCAACACATGTAATGTATGCGGCAAGTCTAGAGTGTATGATAATGGCACACACAAGCACATGGCTTGCATGGAATGCACGTGGTGTTTACAAATATATTATAACATGAATTACTTTACTATTTTAATTATATTTTTATTATTTTACTATTTTAATTATATTTTATTGTCACATTTGAACATTTCCTTTCAAAGGTGGCGCTGGCTTGATTCATTCTGCTTGAAATTGTACAAGGTTTTATATTTTAATTTCTTCACATTCAATTTCAATATTTGTTGAGTTCAAATAAAATTACAACTGTGGGGACACAACAATTTATATTTTATTTTCTCAAAGATCTAGGTGGTAGGTTCTTGCCTCCTTAAAGTGGTCCGAGTGAAGAGTCAATTGTAGTTACTATCACGGTTCATGTCTACACGCGCCAGTGATTTCAAACTCTCTGCTATGAATGAAGCCACGGCTCTCATTTCTCCTGGTTGTACAAGATTTTTACACTTATGAAAGGTTTCGTCATAGCTTTATCTTGGGACTTCGACATCTTCTCAATGCTCTGACTAGCTCCTTCCACTTCAAATAAGGTCTTATTAGTCGGCATATTTTTTGTTTGATCTTTCGTGTCTTCGATCATGGCTTCAATATCCTAGATATGGTCTCAATGCCAATGACTCTTTTCACCTTGAATGAATACGTTGGGATACCGAATGATCTCAATTTATTCATTACCTGGTCTGAATAGTTTCCGGACTGTTGTTTCTCCTCTGCAAGCGAATGTAAATTTCATCTCTAATGTGTGCTGAACTGTTTTTTTTAATTCAATCTTGACGGTTATAGTGTTTGATGCAAATTTTCCTGGTGAACATAACATGTGGTATTTTAGGTTACTTCCTTGATATTTTACTAAGACTTATGGTATCTCTTCATTTAGTTAATGATGATTTTATTTGATAACATACATTTACTTTTGTGTATAATTTGTATGATTTTAAAAGCTACTTTTGCAACTCCAAGATGTAGATTTAATTATGTTGGCATTGGCAACTCATGAAATCCACTTCTCAATTTTAAGAGAGGTTGTTGACTTGTTTGCAACATAAAGACTGATATTTTGTTTCCGAATATTCTAGGATTACTATGTAAGAGATAGCTCTGCCTCTGAGTATATACATGTGGTGATGATACAGGTCATCACTTTCCCTGGTGAGCAAGAAAAATGTTACCTTTGTGGTCAGGTTGGTCATTTGACAGCTAATTGTGAAGGAAATCGAGGAGAATTGGATGAGGATGGAAATGAACAGAGCCCTGTTCCTAAAGAACCCTATCAAGTTTACTAGAAAGATCTGGACCTTGCGAGAGTACTTGGAGTGTGACATGAAGTTTTTGTGGGGAATGATTTACTTCTGCACATGCCTACATTAGAAATTCGTGAGGTTTGTACATGATTTCTGGCATTCCTGTAGTGCTTTTCTTTTATTGAAAAATCACAAAAAATCCTTTACTACTGCCTTTGTTATACTGGTGTTTCCCCTTTAACTGGTCATCATTATTTGATTGGAAAATTATATTCCTTGTTATGAAATGAATTTTACAGAAAGTGCTAATGTGGCTATATTGTATTAAAGAGGAAGTACAACTCTATTTTATTAAGTCTTTAGAGTCCAAGAAGGCAATGGTAGCAAAAAAACTCCAAGACCTAGCACTTAGTTAGCTATAGTGGTACACTGGAATGATATTCTTGATCATTAGTTTGATAATGCAGTTTGATTATGCAGTATTGGGCATTTGGATTGCAGAACCTGGCCATACTTAATATCATAATAACAAGCCTAGGTTAAGTTGTCTTTGACTGGTCAGTGGATTGATATACATTTACAATGACCGATCCTAACGTACAACAGGTTCTTTTTTATCTTGGCATTGGTATTTTGAACTCTGGTGTCAACACTGTGCATTCTATGTTAACTGACATAAGCAGTCTGAGCAGCTCAATAGACATATTATGATTTTGTGACTCATTTAGTTGTCATCATGTTTCCTATGTCTAAGAAATTCTTTTTTATCTTGGCAGTTGTATTTTGAACTCTGGTATCAAAACTGTGCATTGGATGTTAACTGAGCCTACTCAATGCAGGTGCATTCTCAAGTGCATTCTTAGGCTGAACCTACTCAATGCAAGCACTTAAATCTACTAACTGTGGCAAGGCCGGCTAGGTTTTGCGTTGGATCTTAACTGAGCCTACTCAATGCAGGTGCATTTGACTGAATGAAAGCACCAGTAGCATCCCCAAGACCAGTCAAAAAGCTATCAGCTAGAAGCAACTGTGGCAAGGCCAGCTAGGTTTTGCAGGATGACCAATTCAATTTGACAGAATCAGCATCTAGTTCGGTTCTCAATGCAGGGACTGGCTGCCTCACAGCCTCCCTTGTTAAATTTGAAGAAGTCTTGAGAGAACCAAAACGTATATATTACTTTCATTTAAAAATAAAATAAAATCATATACAACGTTTTAGATGAGTTTTTTTTAATGTTCGCTGGGTAGTGCTCTTTCCACTATACCTATCTATTATATAGAGCCTCATTTTGGTAAGGCTAATGTGTATATAAACTTGTCAAGGATACAAGTTTTATATGGTGCATAATAAGGAAATACCTACGGTATTTTGTGTAGTCATATTTTTCCACACTTCTAATCATTTTCATAATTATTTCTATAAAAATATTGGATGGGTTTTTCTTTTCTTTCGGTAACTATGTGTAATATGTTTATTTTAATTTTAAATTTTATTTCTCTTAATAAAATAGTTTTAATAATATTAAATAATATTTTAATTAAAAATCAATGGGGTTATTTTTAGTAGTTGAGTGGAATGGTTATTATTATTTTTATTAGATTAAAATTAATTAGTTATTTAATGACAGCAATTATATGCTTTTGTGTATGAATATTGTTATATTAGATGGTCCTATAACAACAATCTTACTTTAGCCATCAAACTAGAAAAACT
Organism: Pinus taeda; assembly: GCA_000404065.3. Taxonomy (NCBI): domain Eukaryota; kingdom Viridiplantae; phylum Streptophyta; class Pinopsida; order Pinales; family Pinaceae; genus Pinus; species Pinus taeda. Next base: position 23,913 of record APFE031140387.1, read on the forward strand.
ATTTTTTTTCTCTTTAAAATAAAAGAAAATAATCCTATAGTGAAACATAATATCTTAATAACATACAAAAAAAAAAAAATGGAAATGATCCAGGAGAAAGGAAAATGCATAGAGATCGTTGAATATTGAGAAAGGAAGAGGATAAAGCTCTTATTAAAGGAAAATTCATGGAGACGTTGAATATTGGGAAATGAAGAGGCTAAAGCTCTTATTAATTTTGTTGTCCTCGTCGTCGAATACCGGTGAGCTTAAGTCAATTGCAGACTCCCTGAATATTCAGGAATCCAATGAACATGGGCATGGTAAAAAGATTGGCTGCGCCCATATTCTTCAGACTCCCAAATATTCGAGAAATCTACAATCAACTTAAGGATGGCCATTCAATGCTGAGAAGGCAAGAGTTTATACTATTATTAATCTTGTTGAGTTGGTTAACTTCATGACACATTATGAAGGTGCGAAATGTATCCTCAAATTCGTTATGGTTCAGTGCATTTACCCTAAAATCATTCAATAGTTTAAACCAAATAGTTTCACAAGTCTTTTTGAAACACTTACAAAAGGTTATTTGATCTTCAAAATCTTGGATTTTCAATTTTCAATAGTTTATCGTTAGGTTTCCTTTCTCATGCGTAGTCCCTATGTAGCAATGACAATTTTCATGGTGTTTCTGTGGAGAGAGAAACTACTCTTGGAAAAGAGCATTGTGGAGATCCATAGAGATAGCTTCATTAATCAATTAACAATTTGAGGATTTACTATGTTTTCATTTTAACCATTGATTTATTAAGTTAGGAGGAGAATTCATGTTAATCAATTTACTAAAAAAATTTGTGAACAATTTTGATTAATTTATTAAAAATTTGTATCATATACGTAGGAGAGTAGTGAAAATCTGAATTAGAATATTTTGTAAAGAATGTTAATGTGATATAACTAAGAAAAATTTGTTGGAAGTGTGACAACTAATTATGTAAATTTGGGTAAAATATATTAATTATTAACAAGTTATTTTTACCAAAGCATCGGTTATGTAACTGAGGAGGCTCATATAAAACTAATGAATGCCCAAACTATTGTATGGAGAATCATTATTGATTGCATAGAGATTCCAATCCCTTGCCCCGTGGACGTTTCCTTGACACCCTATCAAGGTTTTACCACGTAACTCCTGTGTTATTACTTGTGTGTTTGCATTTAGTTTTCTAGTCAGTGGCCTTGTTTCTTAGTTAATCTATAACTGTAAATGGTTTCTTTCTTTCTTTCTTGATAGTAACTTATCAAACTACAACTGGTATCAGAGCTTGTTGAGTTGAGTCTTTTAGAGACAAATGCATGTCAGTTGAGTTGAGTGAAATTCATGTGAAAGAAAAGGCTGCATAAGGGCCTACATGGTCATTCCTTAGAGGCGATTGTAGATTATTGAAGGGTTGCATACTAGTAAGAGGAAGCCAGATCCGCAACACTGCATGTCATTGCTGGTTTGGTCCATTTGTTGATTCATGGTTGAGGAGGAGCCTTATGCTGGTAGTCCATTTCCTAGTTTACCTAGTCTTTGTGAAGCCCTCTCCTAGTGTGTTTTTTTCCATGAAGAGTTGTGTGCTATCTAGCCCTGCATGTTGCGGGTTATCACTGAGCCCTCTATGTGTCCATTGAAGGGTTGCGTTGATTGCACACTGCCTAGAGCGGTGAAGGGCAAAGGCCTCTGCGTGTTCATTGATGGGATGTCTTGACTGCATGCTGCCATAGTGGTCCCTACGTTCTGCGTGGAACCATCGAACCACAGGTTATCTCTTTGTATCTGCATGTTGTTGGCTTGAAGGTTGTTGGTTTGGAAAACCTGGAGAGCAACATTGCTGCAATGAGGGAGCTTGTGTGTGGCCAGAGGTGCTGCCAGAGCAGAGCTTGCGTGCTGCTAGAGGTGCCAGAGTAGAGCCTGCATGCTGCCAGAGCCATTGAGGAGGGGCTTCAGACCCTAATTGGCGGATATGGATTTGGGTAAAAAAATTTAGTTTGAGAGAAATTTTTCCAGAAATTTTTTTCCAGAAATTTGTTCAAATTTGGAGAAAAGAAAAATAAAGGGGTGAATTTGTTCAAATTTAGAGGAAAAAAATCAAAGGGTTTTTTTTTCGTTAAAATTGAAGGAAAGAAAAAAATCAAAGGGTCTTTTCATTCAAATTGAAGGAAACAAAAACAAAGGATTTTCATTAATTTGAAGGAAAAATATGTTGAAGGGTTGTTTTTTGTTTGAAAAAGGGAATTATTTTTTATAGTAGAAAAAAAAATTTGAAGAAAGGGGAAAAAATATAAACCCTAGTTGAAATACTAAAACCCTAAGAGAAAAAAATAACGAAGATGTCAAATGCAAAATTCGAGGTGGAGAAATTCACTAGTAGGAGCAATTTTTCTCTTTGGAAACTGAAAGTTATGGATCTACTGGTGCAACAAGGGTTGCACAAGGCATCGGATGGGAAACTAAGAAACCTGCAACCATGACTGATTTCGAATGGGAGGACATGGATGCCTGAGCTCTCAGTACCATCAGGTTATGCCTCGTGGATGAGGTTCTCTTCAACATTGTTAAAGATAGTACAGCTTCAGGTTTATGTGAAAAACTGGAAAAACTCTATATGACAAAGTTATTAACCAGTAGAATTTATCTGAAAAGACAACTATATAGTCTTGAAATGAAGGAGGGTTCAAAATTTGCAGAACATTTGAATGTTTTTAGTACACTCATATGTCAATTAACAAATATGGAAGTTAAAATTTAGGAAGAATACAAAGCTCTAACCTTGTCGTGTTCTCTACCTGAATAATGTTACCACTACGTAACTTCAATAAGCTTGAGCACCATTGATTCTTTGAAATTTGAGTCAGTTGTGGGAGCTCTCTTGTTGTTATGAAACCAGCTCAAGAAAAGATAGAAAAGATAGATCAACGCCTTAGAATTCAGCCTCTTCGAGGGGGAAACCTCCTTTACATTACATAAATGAACAATTATTCGATGATTCAAATGACAAAACCTCCTTTCTATATATAGGAGTCTAAGGAGTCACAATATAACCTAGCCGACCTAATAATAATAATAATATAAAGCCACAAAAATAACAATAGAGGGATTCTGTGGGGCACACTAATAACAATATGGGGACAATAGGGGCACAACAATATTAATAAGGGGTATAACTACAATAGTAATGGGGTAATCACTAGTATTATAGGGAACCAACATGCCCCTCTCCTTCAAAAGAGTGTTGTCCTCAACGCTTGAGTACTTCTAGATACTTCTATATAAAATTCTCATCCTCCCATGTGGAATCTTCAGCGGATATGTCCTTCCACTTGATAAGATACTCTGAAATTGATTGATTTCGTAGCTGTCGAGTTCTTGTTTCTGTGACTGCTTTTGGTTCCAATATAATTTTTCCTTCCTCATCAACATCTGGCAATATTGTTTGAACTGGGAGCTTGTCACCTATAAGCTTCTTTAAACATGAAACATGGAAAACTGGGTGCAATATAGAAGCTGCAAGAAGCTCCAATTTGTATGCCATAGTACCAATCTTTTGCAACACCTTGTATGGACCATAATACTTTGGTGATAATTTATTATCCTTCTTAGCTTGCTTGGGGGACATTTTCTTATATGGTTGTAGCCGTAGGAATACCCAATCACCTACATTAAAAATTCTTTCGCTGCGATGTTGATCTGCCTGTTGTTTCATTCTATTTTGTGCCCACACGAGGTTATCCTTTAAGAGTTTGAGGACTTGTTGTTGATGTTCGATGTGATGTTCCACTGCCTGAACCTTAGAATTTTCTCTTAAATATGATGTGATGGATGGTGGCTGATACCCATAAAGTGCCATAAATGGGGTCATTTTTTTGTTGTATGGAAGGAAGTGTTATACCACCATTCAGCCAGAGGCAACCATTTGACCCATTGTGTCTGTTTATCAGATACAAAGCAACGAAGATATCCTTCCAAACATTTGTTTACTATCTCAGTTTTCCCATCAGATTGAGGATGATAATATGAGATATGAGCTAACTGAGTACCAAGACAAGAAAATAATTCTGTCCAAAAATTTCCAGTGAAAATGGGATCTCTGTCACTTACAATAATCTTTGGGTTTCCATGTAGCTTTTGAATTATTTCCATAAATGTAGTAGAAACTGTACTGGCTTTAAATGGATGTGATAATGCACAAAAGTGTGCATACTTGGTAAGTCTGTCAACTACCACCATGATGACACTCTTTCCCTCAGACTTGGGTAAACCTGTGATAAAATCCATTGAAACCTCCTCCCAACATTGGCTTGGAATGGATAAAGGTTGTAATAGACCCGGTGTCTTAATTGTTTCAACTTTATTTTGTTGGCAAACCAAAAATTCCGCCACAAACTTTTGAATATCTGATTTAAGGCCATCCCAAAAAAATTCCTTCTTAACGTTGTGGTAAGTTTTTAAAATTCCTGAGTGCCCTCCTAAGGGAGAAGTGTGCAATTCCATAAGAATCTTTTGTTTCAGCTGGGAATTCTTACAGAGGTATGAGCGATCTTTGCACCATAACGAATCATTTTTCCAACTAAATGTATTAGACATACTAGAATCTTATTGTAACTTTCGAATAAGTGCCCATACTTCTTTTTCATTCTTACATTCCTCCCTTGCTTCGTTTATCCAATCTGGTTGGATAATAGAAATGGAGCACAACAATCCTTCCACATCCTCATCCTTTCTTGAGAGTGCATTTGCCACCACATTTTGCTTCCCTTTTTTGTAGATGATTTCAAAGTCATAACCCAACATCTTTGTCACCCATTTTTGTTGCTCTTCAAAGGATGATATTTTTTCTAAAATGTATTTAAGGCTATCATGATCTGTTTTTACCTTGAAGTGTCTTCCCATTAGGTAGGGTCATCATTTCTTAAGTGCATGGAGTATTGCCAACATTTCCTTCTCGTAAATAGCTTTGTGTAAAACTTTCCCTTGATTGGACGACTTTCAAAAGTAATGGGTCTTTCATCTTACATTAGAACAGCACCAATTCCATTTCCTGAAGCATCACATTCCACAATAAAGGTTTTTGTGAAGTCCGGTGTAGCTAAGACCAGTGCTTGGCACATGGCGTCTTTAAGATGTTCGAAGGCCTTTGTTGCTTCCGGAGTCCATGAAAATGCATCTTTCTTCAATAATGTTGCTAGAGGCACTACTATTCTCCAATAATTCTTAACAAACTTGTGATAATACCCTGTCAACCTGAGAAATCCTTGCAGATGATTTATGCATGTGGGGATTTTCCATTCCTTAATGGCTATAATTTTGCTAGGGTCTACTTTAACTCCTTTATGAGATACAATATGACCCAAATATTCCACCTCTTGGACTCCAAAGAAACATTTGGATCTTTTTGCATATAATTGTTTCTCCTCCAA
>APFE031140387.1:29837-76219 GCA_000404065.3 Pinus taeda
CACTTATGACCTTTAGTGTATTTGCTAGCACAACTATAACAAAGCCCTTTTGCTCTTTTTTCTTCCAATTGTTGTGGTGTCAACCTTATAGGTTGTGGAAGACTAGGGGCAACACCACTTCCGTCTTTATAGTTGTGAGTGGTATGGTTCCTGGTTGCCATAATTTTGCTTCCATTTTTCTTGCTAACCTGAATGCCTTCTCTAATGAATCAGGTTCCCAAAGGTGAACATCATGTTGGATATTATCCTTTAAAGACCCTATGAACACATCAATCCTATGCTCCTCTGGATATTTTTTACCCTTATGTTCAATTTTTGGAACTCCTCAATGTGCTCCATTATTGAACCCTTTTGTTTGAGACTTATCAATTGACTAAAAAAAGTGTTGCTTTTTGTATCCTCATAATGTGCTATCAATTCTTCCGTAAAAATTGTCCAAGTGATAAATTTTTTATTAGAGCAAAGCCATTGATACCATACAAATTGATATGGTTCCAAATATAAAGTTGCAATACGTACCTTTTATGTGTTTTGCACATTATTGAGATCGAAAAATTGCTCCATTTGTAATATCCATGTTGTCGGATCCTTGCCATCAAACTTCCTCATATCAATTTTTGGAATATGATGGGTCTTCGATCCCACATTAGAGTCTATGGAATCATGATTAACATTTCTTTTGTTCTCATCAAGAGTTTCCTTTACTACCCTTTCACCCTTAGTGACCATTTCGTGTAGGAGCTTATTCATATTTATCTTCAATTAGTCTGTCTGTCGTCAAATCTGTCTTCAATCGCCCATGTCTGTCTTCAAATTTGTCTTCCAATCGTCCATGTCTGTCTTCAAATCTGTCTTCCAATTGTTCATCTTAGCTTCCATGCCATTCATATTAGCTTCCACGCCCTTTATCTTAGATTCCATGCCATTTATCTTAGCTTCTGTTAGCTTTTGTGAGGCTGACATTTTTTGCACTTGGTCTTGTAATTTTGATATATCATGTAGCATTTCTTCCTCTTCTTCATGAGTCATGCTAGAGCTTTCAGGTTCCTTACTAGGTGTTTGCATTTTCTTTCCTCGGGGCATCAGTTACCGATAATAATGCTCTACTAGCCCTTTGAATTCGTTCAAAATAAATTTTCAAACCAATCTTAAGAAAAAATTTAAAAGAATCTACACACTTTTTTTTTTCTTTGTAGGAGCTCGATATTGCCTGTAATGTATCTTTGTACTTTCAAAACATCCAGTTCTGAAATTGCATCATGTGGTATCCCTCTGTGTCCTCTTTCCAATGCCACTAGTCTGATCCAAATTGGATTCTCCAAGGAATGTTTTGTGAAATCTCTCACAGTGACTTGATTATAGACTAGTTTAGTAGAGTGAACTTGTACGACGTGCCACGAGTCACTGTTTCGACCTTTACCTCTGAAAGATATATAGAAGAAGCTACAGTCCATCCTCTTTCTATACCTTCTTACGAAATTTCAATCCAATGCTCAGAGAAATAGTTATGACGATTTTCCCCAGGTCACCTGTTTGGAATGTAATTAAGGGTTCCACAAAAAGACCAACTTCTTCAGATCATATCTCCGCAAATATAGCGAAAAAAGATCTGAAATTCAGACCCGAGATTTAGCGCGATATCTTTTCAAATGGGTTTCTTTTTCAACTTCTGAAACGCCGCAGAAAAAACGTTATAGCGAAAAAGCCACGATGACCTGTTTGGAGCACGGAAACCCTAGAATCCAAAGCTCTCATACCAAATGTTATGAAACCAGCTCAAGAAAGGATAGAAAAGATAGATCAACGCCTTAGAATTTAGCCTCTTCGAGGGGGCTGCCTCCTTTACATTAAATAAATGAACAATTCTTCGATGATTAAAATGACAAAACCTCCTTTCTATATATAGGAGTCTAAGGAGTCACAATATAACCTAGCCGACCTAACAATAATAATATAAAGCCACAAAAATAACAATAGAGGGATTCTGTGGGGCATAGTAATAACAATATGGGCAGAACAATATTAATAAGGGGTATAACTACAATAGTAATGGGGTAATCACTTGTATTATAGGGACCCAACACTTGTCTAAAGAAGTACGAAGGAAATCCAGTACTGAAACAATTGCATTAGAAGACATGATAGCTAGAGGATGGTCAAAGGAAAGAGGAGAAAAAACAAGCGGATCTTCTAGATCTAAATCACTAGGAAATTGGACACCTAAAGAAAGACTATTGGAAACGAAAAGAATTTGATAACTCGAAGAAGGAAGTAAACTAGGTCGATTCAGGTATGATAGACGAAGTTTTATCTGCTGAGGAATTATGTATGATAGATTGAACTTCACCTGAATGTAATGTCTCTGAGGGTTTAGAAAGCTGGCTGTTAGACTCTAGTGCTTCTCATCACATGTGTCCACACAGAAATTAGCTTACTTCGTATGAAAATGTAAATGGTAGTTCTGTGCTTATGGGTAATAATGTATCATGTCAGGCGGTTGGGATGGGAAATATCAGGATTAAAATGTACGAAAACATAGTTAGAATATTAATTAGTGCTAGACATGTACTTGATTTGAAGAAAATTTTGATTTCGTTGGGAGTGTTGGATTCGGATGGTTACAAGTTTACAGTTCAGAATGGCGTGCTGAAAGTATTTAAAGGTGCCCTAGTTGTTATGAAAGCAGAAAAGGTTGGAAATCTTTACAGACTCAAAGTAAGTACTCAGATCAGTGAAGCAATAATTGCGTCAAAAAAAAGAAGAAGCAGGTACTCATTTATGGCATCAGTGATTGGGTCACATGAGTGAGAAAGGTCATTAGATACTGATGAAACGTAAATCTCTTCCCAATCTAAAATCTTTGAAGTTAGATTTATGTAAGCATTATGTGTATGGAAAGCACTATAAACAGAGATTTAAAACTAGAAATCATAATAGTAAAGATATTTTAGACTATATTCATTCTGATCTATCATGACCATCTCTTGTTGTATCATATGGAGGTGCTCTATATTTTTAACGTTTATTGATTATTTCTTCCGTAAAGTTTGGGTCTTTATGCTAAAAAAGAAAGCTGATGTATTCAATGTATTGAAACAATTTAAAGCAATGGTAGAGATAAGAACAAGAAAATATATTAAATGTTTAAGAACTGACAATGGTGGTGAATTCACTTCAATATAATTTGAACAATACTGTAAGAATGAAGGAATTGTTAGACACAAAACTACTATTTATACTCCTGAGCAAAATGGTGTTGTTGAACGTATGAATCAGACTGTTATGGGAAGAGCCAGAAGCATGATCATCAATGCTAACTTGCAAAAGGAGTTGTGGGTAGAAGCAATATCCACTGCTTGTTATTTAGTTAATAGATCACCTTCAGTAGCAATTAATTATAAAATTCCTGAAGAGGTTTTGACAGGTTAATCTTGTGATTATTCACATTTAAAGATATTTGGTTGTGATGCTTATTCTCTTATTCCTAAAAATCAATGTTTAAAACTAGATCCAAAATCGAAATGTTTTGTCTTTGTTGGGTATGACCATGCAGTGAAACCTTACATGTTGTGGGATCCTACATCACGGAAGATAGTCATTAGTAAAGTTGTAAGATTTGATGAATCTTCTCTTTTAAAGTCAAATGTTGAAAGAATTGAACAGGAACAGGTATCGCCAAATCAACAAGTTCAGTTGGAGGCTAGACCTTTCGGTGACAGTCAAAAGGAAGAAGAGACTTCTGGAGAAAAAGGTGTTGAAGAGACAAAGGAAGCTGTTGAAGTTTCTAAACTAGTTCAGTAACCAGTCACTCTAAGAAGGTCTACTAGGGAAAGAAAAGCTCCCAAATGGTATGAAGATTTTGCTTCATCTTTTGCTTTGTTTTCTGAAGATGGGGAACCTTCATGTTGTCAGGAAGCAGGAGATGATATAGATAGCGAAAAATAGAAAATGACTATGGACGAAGAAATGGACTCCTTAGCCAAGAACAATACTTGGGATCTTGTAGAACTTATTGAAGGGAAAAGTGTTGTTGGATGCAAGTGGGTCTTCAAACTAAAACGAAAACTTGATGGAAGTATCGAGAGGTATAAGTTGAGACTAGTAGCAAAAGTGTATTCTCAGGTTAAAGGTATCAACTTTCATGAGATCTTTTCACCAGCTGTAAAACTTGTTTCTATTCATACCGTGTTGGCACTAACTGCATTACTTAACCTTGAGTTAGAACAGTTAGATGTTAAAACATATTTTCTACATGGTGATTTGACTGAAGAGATATATATGGAACAACCAGAAGGTTTTGTACAAGGTCACAACAGAAGATTAGTTTGCAAGCTCAAGAAATCATTGTATGGTCTGAGGCAGTCTCCCAGAAAATGGTACAAGAAATTTGACTCCTTTATGCTGAGCCAAAACTTTATTAGAAGTGAGTATGATCATTGTCTATACTTGAAAAGTTTTAATGGCATATTCATTATCTTAGCTTTGTATGTTGACAATATGCTTATTGCAAGCAAAGGCATGGAAGAGATTAACAGGTTAAAGGTTCAGTTATCTAGGACGTTTGATATGAAGGATCTTGGAGCAACAAAACATATCTAGGGCATGGAGATACACAGAGATAGGAAAAATGGTAAGCTTTGGTTATCACAGCAGAATTATGTGGAGAAAGTACTTGAAAAGTTCTGTATAAACAATGTGAAACCTGTTAATGTTACATTAGCTTCCCATTTTAAGCTTTCTTCATATGCAAATGTTGTAGGCAGCTTAATGTATGCGATGGTATCTACAAGACCTAACATTTCACATGTAGTTGGATTTGTCAGTAGGTCCATGGCAAATTCAGGTGAAGAACATTGGCGAACAGTGAAATGGGTGCTTCGATATTTAAGAGGCACAAGTGACCATTGCATCATCTTTAATGGTAGTGAAGGATCAGTCTGCGGATATGTAGATGCTGATTATGCAGGTGATTTGGACAAAAGAAGATCTACTACAGGTTTTGTCTTTACTCTTGCAGGTGGAGCAATTAGTTGGATGTCAAAGCTTCAAGAAACAATTGAATTGTCCACTACTGAAGCAAAATATATAGTTGCTTCAGATGCCAATAAAGAAGCAATCTGGTTAAAGGGTTTACTTGATGAGATTGGAAGGATGCACGAGAAAGTGAATGTACTTTGTGACAAGCAGATTGCTATTCATTTGGCAACAAATCTTTCTTATCATAGCAGAACCAAGCACATTGACGTAACGTATCATTTTCTGAGACATGTGATCGATGGCGGAAAAGTAGCTCTTCAAAAGGTCCATACACAAGAGAATTGTGTAGACATATTCACAAAGCCAGTTACAGTAGAGAAGTTGTGATGGTGTTTAGCTTCTCTTGGCTTGCAAACAAGATGATGAATGGCTATGGGCAAGGTATTAGGAAAATTGTTGCCGAGGTGGAGTTTGTTGGAAGTGTGACAACTAATTATGTAAATTTCGGTAAAATGTATTAATTATTAACAAGTTAGTTTTATACCAAAGCATAGATTATGTTGCTCATATAAAACTCATGAATGCCCAAACTATTGTATGGAAAATCATTATTGATTGAATAGAGATTCCAATCCCTTGCCCCGTGGATGTTTTCTTGACACTCTGTCAAGGTTTTACCACGCAACTCTTGTGTTGTTACTTGTGTGTTTGCATTCAGTTTTCCAATGAGTTGCCTTCTTTCTTGGTTAATCTATAACTTTATATGCCTTCTTTATTTCTTGATAGTAACTTATTAAACTACAAAATTTATATACTTTTCCCAATTATAAAATATATTTATTATAAATTTAATATCTAAACATGAATATGTGTAAGAATAATAATAATACTTAATCACTGAAACTAAATACAAATAACTATTAAATATTGTAATTTTTCAGTGAAAATATGTTAAGTTATTAGTTTAGTAATATCATGAAAATGTTTAGAATTTTTTGTTTTTTATTTATTTATTTTTTTAAACTAAAAATTAAGTGAGAAAGTATCTACAGTTTACATGTAGCTAAATAATAGCAAGAATTTCTGACATTGCACCAACTAAAATATTGGAAAATACTCTCTTTGAAATTCCCAGAATAAAAATCACCTATCCCAAATTCTTTGCACAGGCTGAGACGTTGAAAGACACTCAAAATTCTTTGCACAGGCTGAGACGTTGAAAGACACTCAAAAAATTCTTTGCACAGGCTGAGACATTCAAAGACACTCTTTTTGAGAGCCCCACAACGAAAGACACCTCTCCCTCTAGCCGGCTAATATTGATTACTCTCCATGTACAAATTCTAATTGATTCTGAACCTATAACTCAGAAATATATATATAATATTAATATTTATATTTTATTTATATTATATATTATATTATATATATAAACATAGTTTCACTTATGTAATTATAATTAATATTATATAGTTATTTAAAACTAGTTACGATACTGTCTATAATTATAGTTATATTAATATATATGATTAGGATGATGTGGAGGCATGTGACAACGGAGAGCTCATGGCAGATAAGTATTTAATATATTATTTTATTAGATAGATGTTTATTGAATAGCTTTTTCATTATATTTATTTTAATTTAAAAAATTCAAACTCATATATTGTTAAGAATAAATTAAATCAAATTATATAAGTTTGTTTGTCAAAATTTTATACCACAAACAGTATCCAAAACTGAACGCGAACTCAAACTCGGTGACTGCGTACAGGTCCGTTGGTAGCTTCAGAACTTACTAGTCGTGGATCCCATCCGGAAAAAGAAAACCAGATGTTGGAAAGAATATGGTCTTATAATTTCCAGTCCGGTAAAACACGAATGACCTAAAAATTATCTGAAAGTTGAACTGTATCACACAATCACTGCTTCACGGAAGCTGCCCGCATTGAATAAACTTCTGAGCTTAATTGTGTAAAGTACTAAAGCTATGCGAAAGCAGACAAAAGCAGAAATCACTCTCCACCCGCTTGTGTAAAGTACTAAAGCTATGCGAAAGCAGACAAAACCAGAAATCACTCTCCACCCTCCATTGTTTCTACCTTTCAATAGTGCGTATTTTTTAATGGAGGAGGTAGATATTCTTTAGTTGGTAAAGAAGAAATATTTTTTTAAGGTATGGAACAGCATCTTCCATTGCTACGTCGCTGTCCAGTATGATCTCTTTTGGGGCTCGGCAGCCTGTACAGAAATGTCCAGATTTTCTTAAACAGCGGGCTTAGAAGAGACTAACCAACTTTACTCAACTTGGCTTATTTTTTTTTCTATACACCGTTTCTGCATGTGTTGTGCTTTTTAGGTAGATGACGAATGCTTGCGCAAATTGTTGTTATATATAGAGAGGTGGGGCGGACATATACGGGGTAGGAAGGAAGTCAGCTGGCCTGTCTTTTGGGACAAGGTAGGGTTTGTACCCAATTGACCTATTATTGTTATAACCCATAGGATTTATACTGTTATATGAGCCACTGCGCTGAATTGTAAATTTCAGCAGGAAATATGAAGATAGGAGGGGCGCCATGGGTGGTGAGGCAAGTGTGGTCGGTCCTGAGCACAGTGCTGAAATCCAAATCAAATACTGTCAAGGGAAAAGCAGCCCACACATTGAAGACCAAGATTGCTGTTCTTGGCCTCATCAAGAACAAGAAGATATTCGGTGCAATTTCTCACAAAATGAATTCTCTGTTTGGACTTGAAGAGAGCCGACGGCAATATTCCAGCGACAACAATACGGCATTGACGATGTATTATGCTCTGGCTCCCGTCGATGAGATTCCTTGTGAAGATCTTCAGGAGCGCGAGCAGGAATTGGAGCATCTATCCCACGCAATTCTTGAGTCAGAGTCGCCCTCTGATAACCCTAGAAATTCTGTTTCAGCTATTGAGAGCTCGCGAATGTCTACGTGCTCGGTCGAGGACGAGATCGACATTTTGGCGGAGGATTTCATTAGAAGGTTTCGAAGCCAAATGCTATTGCAGAAGCAAAACTCTTTCCAACGATATCGGGAGATGTTAGACCGAAGCGTGTGAGCGTTAATGGCCTCGCATGGATATGGGATGTTTAAAGTTGCAAAGGACGAGGCTGAGAAGATCAAGGAAAGTTATTCAATCAGTTGGCCATGATTTCATTACCCTGCGGCGAACATATGGAATTTGAAGAGAAGCATTCATGATAGATGACTTGATCTGGTTTAACCGTTTATAGCTGATAATCAGATGCGATTCCTTGTTATCTTAAATTTGTTTTAACCATTTACAGATCATTGTTTATATTTATAGATTCTCCTGGTTCTGTCATTGAACCATGCAAGCTGTATATGGTCATTTTGGGCTCAATAAATAAACTCTCGGTAACTTTTGCCGATTGCACGCTGACTCCGTTATTAGTACTGCAATGCAATAGTAACGTGTTTTTTAATTCTGGTTATAGCTAAAAAAAATTATTAGTCGTTTTGTCTCGTACCTGCACTATTATTATTTTTCTTCGAAGTGTAAATGTAATTTTTAGTGTCATATTATATATTTTATTATTACACTAACTTACATGGTAATAATATGAAAAATGGTGAATAAAGATATTCAGAAATATTAAAGGTCAAATTCACGGCTAATCATAGAGCTGAAATTGTCAATTACCCTTGTAATCGAACAATACACAACATAATACACTTACTAAGAAGTCTCTTCACATTATAATATGTTAAATGGTGAATAAAAATATTAAGATGACTATATGTGAAATGGTGAACAAAGATATTAGAAGTTAAAATTCCCAGCCACCACTTGTAAAAGTGAAATTCCCAACTACCAATTACGATCGAAAAAGACACAACATAACACACTTATCAATAAGTTTGTTCACATTCTAATATGTGAAATGATGGTTAAAAATATTAACATGACACTAAACGTAAAATTCCCACTTACAGCATATACACTATAAACAAGGGCAAATGTCCCTGCCACTGCCTACATTTATGAAGCAATTCGCAATCGTAAAATGGTAGAGAAAGGTTGGTTAGCAATTCGAGTTGAGTTTTTTTAACAATTGGGGTTCAGTCCAGTAATGCGGTTAACTAAATATACCACACATGAAGATACAAAGGTAATTGCTAGATATCTTTCGTCTACATATGAATGAGTAATACACCTAAAAAAATTCACTCCATGAACGATGAGAGCTATATGCTATGGATGCATGCCATGAATTTTGACAGAATAATTACAATAAAAGTTATATTAAAGGTGTTTAATAATACACAGAAACAGAAAACTTGAGTAGAAAATTAAAAGAATTGATTAGAACATTGTTCATCACGATACCCCCGAAGGTGGTTCTACAACAACACGAACACTCGTGTTATTTCTGCGAGGTTCATGAGGCTTCCTCATATTCTCTCCAACATCATCACAACTTCGGAGAAACTGAATTTCACCCGCATCTATTTGGGCTTGTTCCGTGAGTCTATTCTCCCCAGGGTTTGCATCCAACTCCAACCCTAACTATTTTAGTCTAAGGTCTTGTGCAGAGGATTTGACAATAATTAAAATCCGCCAGAAATAGAGTATCCAATCAAGAACTTTTCAAGTGACTTTTCTACACTGAACATAATTTGATATCCGATGGGAGAGAATAAGCAATGGCCCTCTCACATTTGATTGCACCCTCCTGTATCATTTGTAGTTTTGCATGAATTTCTTCCAGGGTTCCTTGACTATCACACCATCCCTCATGAAACAAGGAATGCATTTTTGAAACAAAATGGAGAACAAAGTCCATTATTTTTCAATTCAAAACAAAAAATCTCTTTAGGTTATCAGAATTATTCCAGCAATTCCAATTATTTAGCACATCTAGTAACAAAGGGAGAGTAACTAATAAGAAAAACTAAGATCATTTCAGACCTATGTAAAGAGGTATCTATATGAGGTATTATCTATTCCATTGAATAAGTGTCATAAGAAGTAATATAGCCAGGGAAAAATTATAGAAAGGATAGTTGACTTCTATCCATGTGAGGTCCTAGATTGGTGTTTAAGCACAAGTCAAGACAGGGCCTCAGGACTTTGCATAGGTAATTTTCATGATAAGAGTAAGAGAAATACCAAAGAATAACCTCATCATACCCTGACACAATTGGAAAAAACCAAGACGAAGGTGGAAAACCCCAAGAAGAGGCCCTTCAAGGCTGACATTACGACGATGGTGCCTTATAATTCCACACTCAGTCATTTAGTGAAAACTGCCTCACCTTGTTAATGGATGCAAAATCAGTTTCTGATTGAGTTTGACATATCAGCCATCAACAATAAGCCTAATCAATTATATATTCGTGTTCGTTCTACTTCTATGCATTTAGCCCACAGACATGTTGAACCATACATGTGTCTAGCTACATACCTAGATCACGTGGAGGGCACAAAGTAGTTCTCTGAGCGTGAAAATTAACCAGAAGATAGGAATAGGGCTACATTTGGAATGGCATGGCAAAAGCCTCAAATCAGGGCTCACATCTATAAGCATTCTAATTTTTTAAACTTGACCCCACCATGTTAAGAAAGATGTTTTTGGAAAAGTATTACACACAATTCATTCCAATTAGGACACTCCCATAAGGGGTTGGACTAATGGAACCATCGGGTCATTGCGAAAATGATGTTACCTCATTCAATTTATCACTTTTATGGTTGTTACACAAATCATTCAAGGAATATTGAATGGAAATGCATATGTTAAGGAAATTGAGATGAACTTCAAATATGGTGGCAGTTATCATTGGCAATGCATAAATGCTAAATGCAACAAGATTAGACATGTTAGAAAAATATTGCTTGGACTGCTCGAATCTTGAATCTTGATATTGACATGACCTTTTTTTTGCCAGAGTATTCAATTACTAAGATAAATTTAACTACTTTGGCATCAAGAGAGGTTCACCACATTTAGATGAATAAAATGCGCTCATGTCTTAGTATATCTTCCATGTTTGAAAGATTCTTCTGATTTTGCAATTTTGATATCACTTATCCACTAAGTTCAAATTTAGAATTTTCAAGATCATTTGGGTTATATTCATGCCTACAATTAATATTCTTGAAATAATATATCTGTCAAGAATTTAATAAATTCTAGCTTCATATAGCCAAGTTTCGACTTTCTTTAAAAACTTAGTTTGTTACGATCTCGCTTCTGGTAATATGTCATTGAGCTTCTGAGTGCCAATATACTTTCTTCAATGCTTTCTACTACATATGTTCAAAATAATAAGAAAAATAAAAATCGACTCTAGATATGTTAAAATGGATCTCTCTTATATTATCCAAATGTCTAGACTGTTAGCATCTGTGCAATTTCTGTTGATAATATGCTACGTGACTCGAAGATAATCCCTCCTATTTTAAAGTAGTTCCTCAGAATTTTATTCTCTTAACACATAGAAACCAACAATTGTGCATGCTTTAGTCATAAAGTGAACTTTTAAAGCCACGTTGTCAGAAGTGCTACCCATATTTGTACAATAAATTTAGGAAAAATAAAAAGTATAAAAATGCCCCTGAACTATCTCTTTCTTCTTGTGGACTTCACCTTTTGGTAATGGAACATATTCTTATGCTACGAGATCAAATTCCATGGCAAATGCATTGCTTCTTCCTACGCTTTTAACTACACCATTGTTTTCCTCTATGTATATTATGTCCCTTGTTGTCACCTGCAATTGATTTGTATCACATATTATTTGAAATTGTACATTCAAAAGCATATATGAAAATCATTGCTTGGACTGCTTGAATATTGACCTTGATATGAACTTGTTTTCCTAGAGTATTTAATTACTAAGACATAATGAATTACTTTTTCATCAACACTACTTCACCACATTAAGGCGAATAAAATACACTTATGTCTTCGTATATCTTCTATGTTCAGTAGATTGTTCTGATTTTGCAAATTCGATATCACTTATCCACCAAGTTCAAAGCTAGGATTTTCAAGTTTCTTCGGGTTGTATTCAAGCCTAATATAATGAATGTTCTTGAAATAACATATCTTTCAAGAATTTGATAAATTCTAGCTTCATATAGCCGAGTATGGACTTTATTTAAAAACTTTATTTTTTACCATCCTATTTCTAGTAACATGTTATATAACTTCTGAATGCCCATATACTTTTGTAGGTTTTAACCATATAAAGAAATTACATGCATACAAATTCTAAAAATAGAAAATAAACAATGGCAAGAGCATAAAACATAAAACAGGTATGCACAAAGATTTTCCCCTAGATCCCAAAATTGGGACCACTAGATTGATTTTTCATTATATTTCTCTCAATGTTATAATACATATATATACATGCCAAACATAATTGAAGTTACCTAGACTATATCTACAAAATACCATGGACAAAAAACCATCATGCCCAAAATCAATGCAAAAAATCATAGGTAGGTTCACCCACCTAATATAGGGTCCAAAAAAAAAAAAATCCTGGGGCGCTATTCCGAACCCTATGCAACGGGGCTACCACCCCCCTACTGACCCCAAATAGGGGGGGTAGCCATCCCCCCTATTGTGGCCAACACAACGTATAGGGTAGTCATGGAAATCATATAACACACACCCAACATCCTCCACATGTTGTTTTCTTTCCATAGGAGAGCTTAGTCATTGTTCCAACCCTACAACACCCACTATTTCTCTACACCAAGAGAAATCTTAGTGCTCACAGACTTTGTCACTACACCTGCAGTATTGTTAAAAGTGTCCACCTTTACAACCAACACCTTTTTGTCCTCAACCATATCCCTCACACAGTCATACTGAACATCAATGTGCTTTGTCTTTGAATGATAAACATGGTCCTCTTCCAAGAAAATTGCACTTTGGATATCACAGCCTATCCTTATAGCTCACTGTGCTAACCGCATACTTGAGCACAGTCTCTGCAACCAAACTTCTTCCTTGCTTGGATGAGTGGCTTCCACGTACTCTGCCTCTGTAGTTGAAAGTGAAAACACAGACTATGTCTTACTCATCCAATTGACTGCAACACCAAATAGGTTAAACACATACCCACTTGTAGATCTCTTCTAATCCAGATCTCCAGCCCAGCCTGCATCAACAAAGCCACAGATGTCCAAAAATTTGTCCAATCCTAGTCTTGCTTGGTAGCACAAGCCATAATCACTAGTGCAATGCAAATACCTGAAAATCCTTTTCATTGTTGTCCAATGCTCATTTCCTATTTTTGACATAAACCTACTGAATACTCCCACTGCATGTGCAATGTCTGGTCTAGTACATATTATTTCATACATCAAGCTACCGACTACATATACATATGGAACACGGAACATGTCCTCTTCCTCTTCTTGTGTCTTGGGACATTATTCAACAAATAACTTTTCACCTAGAGGAATAGGAACCTTGATTGGTTTACTATCCTAGATATTAAACCTTTGTAGTATTGTCTCGACATATTTCAATCGGTTTAACCAGAGCTTCCTATTTTTCTGATCACATTTAATTTCCATGCAAAAAATATAGTTTGCAACACCAAGATCTTTCATGTCAAATTTGGAGGACAATTGGGTCCTCAAATCCTGGATAATTTCTTTGTCATTTCCAACTAGCAACATATCATCCACATACAAGACCAGATAAACAACACAGTCACCGATTAATTTAAAATACACACAGTGATCTTCTTTTCTTTTGGTGAAGCTAAGTCCCCGTATAAATGTATCAAATCTAATACCACGTCCTTGGTGACTGTTTTAACCCATAGAGAGACTTTTTAAACTTGCATACCAGTTCTCTCGTACTCTTCACCACAAAGCCTTTAGGGTGCTTCATCTAGATCTCTTCTTCTACATCCTCGTGAAGAAATGTTGCTTCACATCCATATGTTCTACCTGAAAATCAAAAGTAGAAGCAAAAGATAAAAGTAATCTAATAGAATCTACCTTGGAAACAGGAGAAAAAATATCACCGAAATCAATTCCCAACACCTAGGAATAACCTTTTTCTACCAACCGAGCTTTGTTCTTTTCCACCTTTCCTTTTACATTTATCTTCTTCTCAAACACCCATTTTCTTCCAATGGGTTTCCTTCCAGCTGGCAACTCCACCACATCCCAAGCCTCATTTTTGTGCAAATATGCCATTTCATCAACCATGGCCTCTTTCCAGAGTTTGACATCCTCTGAATCCACTAATTCCCTCACAGTTATTGAATCATCATCAATAATAGATAAAGCAAAATTTGAACAAAAAGCAGATGCGCTATACCTTTCTCGCTACCTTCTTTCTCTAATTATCTTCTCAAGGCTAGAGTTTGCGGCTCTTCACCTTCTGATGTAGAGTCTGATTCTTCGTCCTTTAGCTCAAACACTATCTTATCGGGTTCCTTTGGTAGAACTTCATGTCTAATAACATTTTTCAATTCTCTAAACACCACATCTTGACTATACACAACCTTCCTTATTTCTAGGTTCTAAAACTTATAACCTTTTAAACCATCTTTATACCCAATAAAGATGCACCTTACAGATTTAATATCCAAATTTATTATTTTCTCCTTTGGAACATGTACATATGCATCACATTTAAATACCCTTAGATGTGAAAGAGAAGGTTTCTTATCAGTCCATACCTCTTGTGGAGTCTTATCCTCCAATGCTAATGAAGGCGATTTGTTGACCAAGTAACATGTAGTCTCCACCACCTCTACCCAGAATTCCTATCCTAACCTGATACCACTGAGCATTCTTATTACCTTTTCCATCAATATTTTGTTCATTATTTATGCAACTCCATTTTGATGAGGTGTGTATGGAGAAGTATTTTTTTGTTCTATACCACACTTCTTAGAGAACTCTTCAAATTCCTTCTTGCAAAAAACTCCACCATTCTCTATCCTAAGAACCTTTAGCTTCTTCTCTATCGGTTTTTCCACAAGAGCCTTAAATTATTTAAACTTGTCAAATACTTTAGATTTATTCCTAAGGAAATATATCCATGTATTCCTTGAGAATTCATTTATAAATGATAAATAGTACATAGACTTACCTAGTGTTGGAATCGTCACTGTACACAAGCTCTAATATCCGTTTCACCCTCCTAGCACCAGAGGGGAAACTCACCCGATTTTTCTTCCCATATAAACAATTTTCACAGAAATCAAAGTCTAGAGAGAAATTAGACATACCTTCCACTATACCATTACCATTAAGTATTCAAAGGCCCTCCTCTCCAGTATGTCCAAGCTTTTGATGCCACACCATGGTCTTTTCTATAGATACCACTAGATTTTCTACTCCACTTTTAAGAACCACAGAAATGTTGGACCCATCCATAACAGTGCTACCCTAAAGCTTTTACAAAGTTTCAATCCAAACTCCCTGCATCAATACCAGTTCTCCCTCAACAATTTCGCAATTATCTTTCCTGAACACTATTTTTACACCTACATCAACAAGCTTTCTTACAGAAGTTAGATTTCTAGCCAGTGTAGGAATATGAAGAACACCTTGAAGTGTTCTAATCCTTACACCTTGCAACTTTATAGGAATTTCCATGACCAATGATTCTAGCCTTCCTCACATCCCCTAAGACGACATGACCACCATCATATTTCTCATACTCGGAGAACCACTCTATATAGGGAGTTAAGTGAAAGGATGCACCTGAGTCAATCAACCATGCCCCATGATCTACATGTGTACCTGAAGAAGAAGACAAGTACACATCCCCATCTTCATCTGAGGTTGTTTTTTCCTATGCAGAAGGAGTATCCTCATATCCTTTTCCTTTCTCAAGAGCTTTATATTTGGAGTCCCTTTTGAAGTCCCCTTCCTTTCCGCATTTCCAACACACCTTTAAAAGTTTTCTTGGAGATTTAGATCTCCCATTCGAGGACCTATTTTTGTTTATGTTATGGGACCATCCTCATACAAACAAGGCATCACGATTTTGGCCCTCCATAATTTTCCATCTCATCTCCTCTATTAGAAAGGACGAGACTATTTCATCAAATTGTAAGGTAGTTGCATTGCTACCTATCGCAACAGCTAGACTCTCCCATGAATCTATATGAGAACACAACAAACTGATGCACTTAACTTCATATGAAATTTTAATATCAAAAAATAGTAACTGGATTACCACATTATTAAAGGCATTCAAATTCTTTGTCACTGAGTCTCCATCTTTCATCCTCACGTAATATATATTTTTCCGTAGCAATAGTTTATTCACTAGAGAATTAGATTGGTATAAGGTCCCTAGGTTACCCACAAAGCCTTCACCAAAGCTTCCCCTGATACATTCATAAATACTGAATTTGAGACACACAATCGTATTATTATCTTTGCCTTCCGATCAAAATTCACCCCATCATCAGGTGACATTGTAGTTGGTTTAGTATCCAGATCTACTGCAATCCACTAATCTTTATCCACCAGTAGATCCTCCATTTTCAGTTTCCACAGCTAAAAACTCTGACCATTAAACTTCTTGATCTCTATCTTTGCATTTCTCATCATCTTCTTTCACCACAATAATCGATCTCATAGATCGCCCACTGAACATGATCTACCACATGCTTGAGCAAAACCCCTCAGTAGCCAAGGCATACCCTTATATCCAAAACAACTATGATACCAAAAGTAGGTTTTAACCTTATACAAAAATTACCTACATACAAATTCTAAAAATAAAAACTAAACAATGGCAAGTCTCGCAAAAAACATAAAACATATATACACAGAGATTTTCCCCTGGATCCCAAAACCGGGACTACTAGATTTATTTTTCATTATATCCCTTTCAATGTTACAATACATATATATACATGTCAAAGCATCCATAAACCCCCATTCCTCAAGCCTCGATTAGAACATAACAGTAGTTCCCTTGACGAGATCTAAAACATACCATGCATAGAAAACTATCATGCCCAAAACCATGTGCAGAATCCATGCAAAAAACCATAGATATGTCTTCCCACCTAATATAGGGTCGAAATTTTTTTTCCTTGGCCACTGCCTTGAACCCCATGCACGAGGGTTACCACCCCCTGTGACCCCCTGGCTGTGCCTGACGGGATGCCCTAAAAGCTTGGATAGGAAATTAAAAAATCCAAGAAGAACATGCATCAACACCAGATGAAGCAAATTGCAACAATGAAACAAATAGGAGTAGAAAGTTAACCTATAATAAGAGAAATCATATCGCTCGAGGCATCACTAGGAGTAGAAGTCAGGCCTTCTCATGTTTCTAAGTGGGAACCAAAGGAGTGGTACCTGCACCCAAATCATCCTTTTACTACACAACATTCAGGCTTATCTCTACTATGATAAATGTGGACCTTTCCATCATCTATGCAACATTATCTACTCCCTTTGATCTTGATTACCAACATTAATCAACTTGGATATGGTAGTGAAGAACCAATTTTGTTGCATATGTGGTGGTTTGCAAGTGGATGGAGGATTCATCACTTGGAGTCATCACTTCTAGTATACTTGTAGCCTCGTATATTCTCTTTTCCTTCAAGATGAAAAAACCAAAATTCAATGATGCTTGTTACTCTGGATGTATGTGTATAGTATTGAAAATAATTTAAAGAATAATTTATTTTATTCAAGCTTCTGTGATCCATAATGAATTAAGCAAATTCATTCGGTAGAAATAACATAAGAGAATTTTTTGGCCAACATGTTTCAAACCAACAAGTGTGGTTCATCATCAGGACCAGATGAAGAGGCAAACCATGGAAACGTCTTAAATAGAGAGCAATGTAGAGAGATAATTTCAAGTAACAAATATATTTGAACGATAATATTAAAAAATAAATATTATTAAGTAATGACTATATTAAATGACTATATAGTTGTTACTTAATAATATTTGTTTTTTAATATTATTACTCAAATATAGCCATTACTTGAAATTATTTCTCTACATTTCTCTTGATTTAAGCCTTTGCCATGGTCTGCCTCTTCATCTAGTCTTGATGATGAACCACACTTGTTGGTTTGAAACACGTCACCAAAAAAATCTCTTCTGCGATTTCTACTGAAAGAATTTCCTTAATATTTTACTTTTCAAATCGTGACATATCTAAATGTTTATTCTAAAGTAAAAAAAAAAAATTGATGCATACAAAGTATTTTCCAATATATTCCCATGATAAATAGTGAGCATTGGGGCTTTTTAAAATAGTACTTGCATAGAATGTTTATTTTATAGTACTTAACTGTAGTTCAACATATCAACATAGTTGGGCGTATACACAATTTGTTTACCAAAAGCATACAATAAAAATTTCAACCATTTAGTTTATATGTGAACAAAGGAATTGCACGTGGTAGGACTTGCCCATTATTGCAAAAGAACCTAAAATTATGCCAGAACTTCAAAACAAATGATAATGCAGAAGAATACCATTGATGGAGCAAGGGAATCCATTTAAAATAGGTACACATTCACCCATGCAAATAGGATTACATTTTTAGCAAAAGAGAATCTCCAAATGAATCAATGGGAAAACCAGATAAAAATTTATATATCAATGAGTACAAATTGAGGATTTGACATAAGAAAAACCAATCTAAATGGAAGAAGCATCAAGAAATGGACTACTCTCACAAAAATGAATCATGGGTTTTATTTCAGTGAGCTCCAACTATTTCCCTAAAAGCAGAAAATAAACCACCCATTGAGTTATCCTTCCTGTGATCATTCTCCCCCTCATCTCCATTATGCGAAAACATAAATTATCATGAAGCACCTTATAGATTAATAGAAATTTCATGTCAAGAGGTTATAGGTATTTACATCTTTGGTATTTTGTTGGAATCTTTGTCACTTCAGAAAAATTTGGACTTTGTGTTGGGTCTTGCTGCCAGCACATTTCTAATAAATATGCAAGTCTGGAATGTGTATGCTTAGGTACGTTAAGCCACAAAACCGGAGCATCAAGGGACCTCCAAGAATTCGTCATTAGACTCAATGCATCCCTTGTGGTTCGTAATAATTTTTCTCACTCTAACACTATTCTCTGACACCAATCTCTTCAAACCAACTTTGTACAAACCAAATTTACACAAATAAGAACTATCTCAAAGCTAAAGTCCATGAAGTCATTGAACTGCTTTTCAAACATAATACATCAAATATAAAAAATATATGATGTAGATGGACCATGTGGACACTCGCATGAGGTCAACGAGCCTCCATCTCCATAACATAACATGCAATCCTGAACCATGCCACTTAGTGTAGTAGCATGCTAATATGGGGGTAGATGGTTTTTTGTGGATCTGCTTTGAATTGGATTGGTGGATCTCCTTCAAGTTATATGATGCAAAAATTATCTAACTGTAAATTGTGTTCCCTGTATTCTTCTAACTCTAATTTGTGTGCCCTATCAAAAGTACTTATGTGTGCCCTGCAAGCCATATGAAAATAATAAATGAAAAGAAAAGAAAATATCAAAGACAAAAATAATTGGCAGAAAAGCCTTTTAAGCCCAATTCTATATTCATAGAAAATAATGATACATTATTCACACTAACTCTCACAATACATGATTCACATAGATGAGGCCTTGTATTATAGAAATGATATTCTCATAACAAATTACCAATTTCACTAATTGGTTGAAGCTTCTCCATAACTTTCTCGACAATATCTCCATGAATATCTTCACAAATATATTAGCTAATTTTATTTGATTTCATCCATAATTTCTCTCATTATCCTCATCTTTGGTCATACTTTCATGATTAATAATATCATAATTTTATTATTTTGTGAATACTTGGACTTATTGATTGTTTATGTGAGCATGAGGCTAAGATTCCTCGTCTCAATCATAATTCCAAAGTAAGAACTTGTTACCATCTCCAAGTATTCATTCTGAAACTCCTGAGCTAAGCCTCAATGAAGAAATGCCTAAAAGGACACCAAAAGTAGTTGTCGAAAACTCCAATATGAAGAGATCTAACCAAGAAAAGTGAATTAGCTGCAAGTTTGATACATCCCTAAAAATGCTTGAAAAATCAATCTAATTCCAAGCTACAATGAAAAAGGATCTGTCTATCCTTTTTTGGGTCCAATGACCATCCAAGTGAACAAAAAATCCCACAAATGTACTCTCAATCAGCATCCCAATCCCTTTCCTACTAGAAAATTTTGATGCCCACTAGCAAATTGTGTTATCGAAATTTTCAGTATGAAAACCATCATCATCAATTCACCCCTTTTTCAGCTGAAAGGAGACACCATGACCATCTGCATTTGTTTTGAACTCCCCTCCTTCAGATGTAGGAGAGTTTCACTTTTGTACTCCCCCTTTTAGGTGCATGAGAGCACCATATTTTCACTATTGGTTGGAATATTTGTCTTCATGGATATTTAATTATGCAGTGAAACATATACAATAGTTTGACTATAGATAACCACTCCCAATGATCAATCCATGCATAATTAATCTTCAATCTAGTTAGTTTGTTTCATTTTCAACGTCTCTCTAAAGAGATATTCTTATTGCCATAATGGTGACAAGGATGGAGATCAAAACAATGATTTTCCATATGACCAGTTCTTTGACAATGTTGACATTTTGGATTTTATTCAACTTTCTCATTCATGTGTGATGTTTCCTGATCAAGAAATCCTCCATTCATGAACTTGATTGGTTTCAAATAATCAGGAATATGCAAGTTGTTGTCATCTATGCCATATCCTAAACCATATCGATTTTTGTTGCATTGAATTTCTTCCAATGGTTTGATGATTGACTTGGAAAAATAAAGTTGAACTTGATCATGTACAACTTATACACTTGAAGCCATATCCCTAAGTGACTTAGAACCATCTTCATTATTTGAATTTGTGTTGCTGGATGGATTATAAACACAACTCTTTTGCTGCAGCTCATCACATTGTAGTTGTCAAATTTAATTGCTCAATGTTCGTTGCGCATTTGACCAACTCCTTAACAAAAAAGACAAGTAGTTCAACCTTGAAATCAACACCACAAACTATAGAGAGATCCTCTCAAATGTGTGAGAAAAATAGTGGAGAAAATCATGGAAAAATCACTAAGTAAATTCTAGTTTCTGGAGACCTTGTACCAATTGATTAAATGCAATCGAATCTTAGATAACAAAAAAATATGAATTTTTCATGTTATTTTCATGGGAAACTAAGACTAAAATGAAAGAGTCAATTTCAAGCTACCAATATCTCAGTTTGGCATAGAGTGAAATTTTCGTCTTTCTACTCTTTGTTGGCATTCACTTTCTTCGTTGTCTTGTAGTTGTGCTTTCTCTTAAATAAGACATTAATTGTTGGGATTCATGGTCATGAACACGTGGAGATATGTAATAATTTGGTGTATGTTTCCCTTGATCGAATTACTTGAACAAAGATTGCACATCTGGAATAGAAATTGTAGATCTAGAACAAAGGTTACAATGACTTCGGTTGAATTCGACACCAACATAATATAACCTCAATTCGATGTGTAGATTGTATATGATTAAGAATTTCTTTTAGGTGGAACCTAATAGATATCATTTTGAAAATGTGGACAACATGGATGCTCTCTATTCACACAACAAGTACCAACACAAATCCCACCTTTTGTGCTCCATTTAGCAATATTATGACAATGCTCCACGTGATCTTCTCACTAAACATTGATATCCACATACTCGTTAAACTTTAATTATAGCATGCCTCATTCTCGAAAAGGAGCTTGACCGGGTTATAGCATAGAAGTCCTAGAACATCTTCTCAATATAGATATGTTCCTCCAATTCTATGTGCTTCAATCATCCGCGAACAAAAAATACAACACCTAATCCATTGCAAAACAAATGGTGATAATAATTGATTGAAACATTTCATATCATCTCTCCAGTCACTAGTAAATCAAACCCATAATTTTGAAAAAATAAGTGTAAGTTTATGTTTATATATAGCGTCTAAAATCACCTTCTAGCTACCAGATATGGCTTCTTAGATGGATCTACTTTATCTTCCAAACCATTAGATTTGTTGTGACTTTTATTTGGAAGTGAGAAAGGATAATTCTAATGTATAGTTCACAGCTATTCAACCAGCATTTAACTTACCAGATCAATAGTTCATACTCATATATCACATAACTTGTTTCTCCACATAGTCAATACCCATTGCGTCAAGCTTCATGCTTAGAAATGTCCGTGGAAATGACCTCCATATTTCTAATCTAGGACCAACAATGATTTAATATGTTATAGCAAGAATGGGTTTTCCCCTCCAACAACATCTTCAACGCAATAACACACCAAAAAATGTACAGTAAAGCTGTGTTGATTTCATAAAGTGCTCCTTTCAATATTAGATTGACAGATCATGTAGGAAACCTTGGAGCAAATGGTGGCTCTCTTCCTTCTTCTTAAGATCAAGGTATTGACTACAAATATTTTCATATGAAATCTCTATTCTAGTTTGGTAACCCTATGGAGAATCTCTTATTTAACGTTTGATCATCATGCACCAGAATTTCAAAATCTTCCTTGTGAAACTACCATGGATTCATTGAGGACCTTAGAACTATAATTCTCTAGTACCAATTGAAAATAATAAATGAAATGAAAACAAAATATCAGAGACAAAAAGCTTTGGTGTAAAAGACTTTAAGCCTAATTGTATATTGACATAAAATAATTATACATGTATTCACACTCACTCCCACAATACATGATTCACACAGAAGAGAACTCGTATTATAGAAATGAGGTTCTCATAACAAATTACCAATTTGGCTAATTTGTTGAACCTTCTCCGTAACTTTCTCCACAATATCTCCATGAATATATCCAAAAATATCTTAGCTATTTTCTTTCTTTTATTTCATCACTAATTTCTATCATTGTCCTCATCTTTGGTCATACGTAGACTTCTAGAGTAAGTCTACTTTCATGATTAATAATTTCATAATTTTATTATTTTCTGAATACTTGGACTTTATTGATTGTTTATGTGAGTAAGAGGCTAACACTATAGGCCAATTCCACATTGACGAGGTATCTCATACTTAGCATTCATTTCATTCTCAGATGCATAGTTTCTCCCATTCCAAAGGACATGATGAAACTTACAGACAAATTCAACCTTAGCCACTCAAGAAGGATGAAATTAAGTTCCATTCTCAAGTTGTTTTCAAGATAAGGCTCAAGAGAATGTTACAACTCAAGGCCAGGCACAACTTTGGGAGCAGGATGTACCAAATTTGGGCATCTGGGACTTTCTCCTTATTTGAAATCCTTGGCCTCGATTATAATTATATGGGACATCGACAATATAGTCTATCTCTATCTCAAAAGAGAATGCTCTGCCAAAGGAGCAAGAGAAAATAGAGACTCAAATGCTAACACCCCTTGGAAAGATTTGTTTTCATATTTTCTCAAATCCAAGACTGAAGCCATGAATTCGGGGGTGTAGATGCATTCATATTTATTTATAAATGAAATCAGAAGGTGAGAATTTCATGCAATAAGGGTAGGTAAAGATGCATAATTTTTAAATTTAACAAGTTGTTTCTCCTTCAGCTTAACACTGATCCTATGAATTCCCTTAAATGAAAATAAATGAGAATTATCTTCTTTCTACAACACAACAATAAAAGGGTTCTATGCTCTGATCTAATATTCTTAAATGTGTACTAATCAATTTTTTCACGACCCTGGTACTATAAATTATCTTAAATGAAAATAAATGAGAATTTATAGTATAGTAGAATTTATGTTTAATTTAGGATTTTCTTCCCTAGAAGGCAACCCCTCGCTATATATGAGGGAATTTTATTGCGACTATGTAGATGTGTATTCTGGGTGAGAAATAGAGAGGATATTATCTGAGAGCAAAGTGGGAATTACAACGGATCTGCTATAGGTTGTATCTCTTCATTTTGCTGGATAATATAAAAGAAATGACTGGTTGTTTCTCTGTGGAGATAGCCCAAATTGGGTGAGCCACGTATATCCTTGTCTCTCTTGTTTTATGTGTGTTCCGTGTTTATATTTCTGCAATATTTTATGTCTTCCATTTCTCTGTAATATCTAATTTTCTAACAACAAGTATTAGAGTCGAAGGTCTATTTAGCTGATAAACTCGCAAGAGAGAAGGGTTCTTGGTTCGAGTGGGAGTAATGACGAAAGATGGTAGGTTTAGGGTTGAAAAATTTAACAGTCAAAACTACCAACCGTGGAAGATATAGATGGGAGATTATTTGCATCAAAAATATATGTACTTACCATTGTGTAAAAAGACAAAGAAGCAGACAAATATGAAAGACAAATAATGGTATATTCTCAACAGAATAGCACTTGGAACAATATGGTCATGCCTAGCGGCGTCAGTAGCCTTTAATATTTCAAAGGAAATGACAATAGAGGGGTTAATGTCGGCATCGGCCAAACTATATGAAAAACCCCCAGCCTCAAATGAGGTATTTATTATGAAGCATTTATTTAATATGAAGATGTCAGAAGGTGGATCTGTTGCTGATCATTTAAATGAATTTAATATATTTATGAGTCAATTAAGTTATGCAAGGGTAACTTTTGACGATGAAGTTAGGGCTCTATTATTTCTATGATCATTGTTAGAAAGTTGGAATGGTTTAGTTATGGCCATTACTAACTCTGTCTCTGGATCTAAAACTTTAAAGTTTTATGATCTTGTCGATGCATTCCTTAGCGAGGAAATGCAACAGAAAAACTCTCATGAGACATCAGGTAATGCTTTGACTGCAGAGACTAGGGTAAGAAGAATGGGAAGTAGAAAGAGCATAGGATATCACAGTAAGTTAAGGAAAGGCATATCCAATTCCATATTTGGGATAGTGTGTTGGAAATGTTGGAATAATGCACATCTGAAGAAAGACTGCAAGTCTCAGAAGGGTAAAGAAGGAGACGCAGAGTAAGAAACTAATCATGAAGCGAATCTGACTGGTGAGTGTTGCAAGATTCTTTGATTCTTTCATCAGAAAATATTATTGATGCTTGGGTGGTAGATTCAAGGGCCTCATTCCATGCCACACTTGATAGGAAACATTTTCATGATTATGTTCAAGGATATTCTGGACAATTTCGATTGGGTGATGATAACTCTGTAAAATCATTAGAATGGGTACAATTTTCATAAAACGGTAGAATGAAAATCAATGGATGTTGAAGAAGGTAAGGCATGTTCCATATCTGAAGAAAAATCTAATTTCAACAGGGTAGTTAGGTGAACGTTGTGTAACTATGTTTATAGATAAAACCTACAAGGTCATTAGAGGAGCCCTAGTAATAGAAAAATGAGAAAAGGTTGGTACATTGTATTTATGAAATGGTATTTCTAATTATATTAATTCTTCAACCTCTACAAGAGTCTGTCGCATCATAGGCTTGGGCACATGAGTAAGAATGGGATGTAGATTATTCACTCAAGAAATTTGTTGCCAGGTTTGAAGCATGTTGATTCGAAATTCCGTGAGAATTGTGTTTGTGGAAAACAGAAGAGAGTTAGATTCCTTAGAGTTGGGAAAAAAATAAGAGCGAAATGTTCATACATATGTATGGGAACCTTATTGGGTATCATCTCTCAGTGGCTCTCATCATTATGTTACTTTTATTGATGATGCAACTAGAAAAACTTGGATTTATTGTATTTAGAATAAATCTGATGTATTTGATACTTTCAAGAAATTGAAAAATTTGGTTGAAAATGAGATAGGAAAAGGGTTGAATTGTCTCAGATCAGACAATGGAGGTGAATATTGTAGCAAAGAGTTTGATAGGTACTATTCAAAGAATGGAATTTACAGAGATAAGACAGTTCCAGGAACACCACAAGAAAATGGTGTGTCAGAAAGGATGAACAAGGAAATCATGGACCGCAAAAGGTCCATGAGATTGCATGCAGTATTTCCTTTACAATTTTGGGAAGATGTTGTAGATACTATTTTTTATCTAATAAATAAAGTTCCTTCAAGTTCCTTGGATGGTGGTATTCTAGAGGAGGAATGGGTGGGTAAAAAGTTAAACTACTCATTTTTAAAGACTTTTGGTTGTGAAGCCTTTGTCCACACTAATAAAGAAAACAAAACAAATCTTGACACAAAATCAAATAAATGTACCTTTACTAGATATGGTGTTATGAAACCAGTTCAAAAAAAGATAGAAAAGAGAGATCAACACCTTAGAATTCAGCCTCTTCGAGGGGGCAACCTCCTTTATATTACACAAATGAACAATTCTTGGATGATACCAAATTGAAAAGACCTCCTTTCTATTATATAGGAAGTCTAAGGGTCATAACATAATTCAGAGCTGACATAACAATATATAATGTAAGGGCACAATAATAATAATAGTGGGCTTCTATGGGCATAATAGTAACAATATGGGC
This sequence comes from Pinus taeda, assembly GCA_000404065.3. Taxonomy (NCBI): domain Eukaryota; kingdom Viridiplantae; phylum Streptophyta; class Pinopsida; order Pinales; family Pinaceae; genus Pinus; species Pinus taeda. The sequence goes on from APFE031140387.1 coordinate 56,335, forward strand.
ACTACGTGGGTACATCAATATAATAAGTGGGTTGTACTAATAACAATAAGGGTTTACACTAGTAGTATAGGGACCTAACATACCCCTCTCCTTCAAAAAACATTGTCCTCAATGCTTGAGTAGTTCTTGATACTTCTGTGTAAAATTCTTCTCCTCCCATGTGGAATATTCAGCGTGTAAGTTCTTCCACTTGATGAAATACTCTGAAATTGATCGATTTCGTAGCTGTCACATTTTTGTTTCTGTGACTGCTCCTGGTTCCAATATGATTTTTCTTTCCTCTTCAATTTCTGGCAATATTGTTTGAATTGGGATCTTTTGCAGCTTTTGAATAAGTGGCCATACTTCTTCGTCCTTCTTCCATTCATCCCTTGTTTCGTTTATCCAATTTGGTTGGATAATAGAAATAGCACAAAACAATGCTTCCACATCGTCATCCTTGAAGAGTCTTCCCATTCGGTAAGGTCGCCATTTTTTAAGTGCATGTAGTATTGCCAACATTTCCTTCTCATAAATGGCTTGCTTGAGATGTAGTAGTAAAAATACCCAATCACCTACATCAAAACATTTTTCACTACGATGTTGATCTACCTATTGTTTCATTTGATTTTGTACCAAAGTGGTGTTATCCTTTAAAAGTTGGAGAACTTTTTGTTGATGCTCGATGTGATCTTCCACTGCTTGAACCTTTTTCTTCTTGATATTTCCTTCTATATCTAGAGTTTGAGGAGTGGTAATTTCTTCCCATCCTTTACAAGATATGGTCGGATTCATTTCTTGGTTCTCAATGTGATATTTCACTTCTTGAACATTTTTCTTCCTGATATGCTCTTCTATCTTGATACTTTGAGAAGTGGTAATTTTGACCAATGAATTACAAGATATGGTTGGATTCATTTCTTCTTTCTCGATGTGATCTTTCATTCTTGCACCTTTTTCTTCTTAATATGTCCTTCTATCTTGAGAGTTTGAGGAGTGGTAATTCTTGCCAATGCTTTAAAAGATATGGTCTGATTCATTTCTTCTTTCTCTGGGGTGGGGTCTTGGTGTATATCCTCTTCTTCTGATGTTTCTTGATCCTTTTCTTCCTCCTCTTCATATTCTATGTAAAATATTTCTTCTCAGCACACTTATGACCTTTAGTGCATTTGCTATCACAATTGTAACAAAGCCCTTTTTCTCCTTTTTCTTCCAATTGTTGTGGTGTAACCCTTGTAGGTTGTGGAAGGTTAGGAGAAACAACACTTCCATATTTATAGTTGTGGGGGTATGCTTCTTGGTTTCCATAATTTTTCTTTCCACTATGTCACAAAGCCCTTTTACTCTTTCCAATTGTTGTGGTGTTGCTCTAAAGAAGGTGTTTCTCTTTGTATCCTCATAATGTGCTATCATTTTCTGCGTGAAAATTGACCACGTAACAGTTGTTTACGAGAACAAAGCCCTTCATACCATAAAAATTGATCTAGTTCTAAATATGAAGATGCAATACATACCTTTTGTAACAGTGGTACACCATGTAGATCAAAATATTGCTCCATCTGAAGTATCCAATTTACCGGATCCTTGCCATCAAACTTCCTCTTTTTTCTTTTTCTTGATTTTAGGGGCTCGATCTTGAAACGACTATAACTCTGTCCTTTTGGATCTTTAAGTTATGAAATTGTGATCTGTAGTAGCCCTCATCATCCTCTCTCCAATGCCACCAGACTGGTCCAAATTGGATTCTCCAAGAAAGGGTTATGCACAATCGCCCAAGATGACCTAATTATAGACCTTTCTAGAAGAGCGAACTTGTATGAAGTGCCACGTGTCACTGTTTCGACCTTTGGCTCTGAAAAATATATAGAAGAAATTACAGGCCATCCTCCTTCTGTACCTTCTGATTAAATTTCAATCTGATGCTCAGAGAGAAAGTTATGATGATTTTCCCCAGGTCACTTGTTTGGAATGTAATTCAGGAGTCTGCAAAAAGACCAAATTCCTCAGATCATATCTCCACAAATAGAGTGCGAAAAGTTCTAAATTTGGACCTGAGTTTCAGCGCGATTTCTTCTCAAATGGGTTTTTTTTTTAGCTCTTGAAACATTGCATAAAAAAGGTATAGTGAAAATGCCACGATGACCTGTTTGGAGCAGTGAAACCCTAGAATCCAAAGCTCTAATACCAAATGTTATGAAACCAGCTCAAGAAAAGATAGAAAAGATAGATCAACGCCTTAGAATTCAGCCTCTTCGAGGGGGAAACCTCCTTTACATTACATAAATGAACAATTCTTCAATGATACAAATGAAAAGGCTTCCTTTCTATATATAGGAGTCTAAGGTGTCATAACATAATCAGAGCCGACATAACAATAATAATGTAAGGGCACAATAATAACAATAGTGGGCTTCTATGGGGCACAATAGTAACAATATGGGCACTACATGGGTACATCAATATAATATGTGGGTTGTACTAATAACAATAAGGGGTTACACTAGTAGTATAGGGGCCTAACAACATACATTGCTAAAGCCACCAAAATAGTCCACTTTATAATACCAACATATTCATGAAAGCATGATAGCTTAGTTATTATTATTATAAGTGAAAGTTCCATCCATACATACAACATTGATAGCCACTACCCCCAATAGTGGAACATTACAGTTAAGAACACCTACTCCTCCAAAGAAGTATACACGCTCTAGATTGTGGAGAAGCCAAGGCTCATCACAATACTCCCAAGCCTTCTCTAAGCCTAAGCCTAGCCAAAATCTTGGCTCCCAAAATAATGTCCTATGAGTTATGAGGTTATATTTATAAAAAAGGGTGGGGTAACCCTTGACATTCCCGTTTGTGACTCTTTGACTACCCTTATGACCCTTGAAATTCCTTTACAAATAACGCATTACATTACATAGTGGTTGTTCAAATTCCACTAATGACACTTGGAATTTCACTTACAACATATTTAGAAATAATATGAATTTCCCACATGTAACCATGTGAGACAAAATAGGCTAGAGATAGCCTAAAATGACAAAACATTATGACTCAGAATTTTGGGAAAGACTAAATTGGAAACTTTTACTTGATTCTTCTGGATAACATATTGATACCAATCTCAATATTGTGCTATGATGTTCCCAAATTTCTCGATGGCGTATTTATGATAATGAACTCTTTCCTGCATAGCTTCTGGGTACATGGTTTTGTAACATTTGTCCAACTCACCCTAAAGCATGTGCATCATGGTCTTGACCATGACAGGACCACCAATGTACTTCTGCATATTTTTTACACACAATTCCAAGTCATCGTTGGTGGCCTCTTTCCTTATCTACTCCATGTACTTGTCGATCTCTAGTCGAAATTGGTTCTTATGTTTAGCTTCGGTGAGGGAACCAATTGATGGGGTCTTGTGTGTTATTATGATGACATCCAAACTCTTATACATTCATGCATATGAAGCCTATATGCTATTGATGAACAGGACGAGCTGCTCATAGTTCTGAATCAACATCTAGATCCTTTCTTTTTCTAGGTCTGCATGTAGCTTCATCATAATTTTCAAGTGAAGTGGGGCTCCCTTGTACCTCATTATCCATTCTTGCGCATGAGTGATAGAAGCATGTATGTCGAATTTGAACAATCCTTCCACTCCACTCCTGAAAACCATATAGATGGAAAACCGCCTTATGCACGGCCATGAATCCGACATAGATTTTCCACATGGTGGCCTCAAGATTTGATACTTCATCAAGTATCTCTTTCCTCATCTCTGTCATTATGAAACCTATGGATTTTTCTGCCTTCTACCTGGTTTCCTAGAATTTTTTTTCCATCTATTCATTCTCTCCTAACGGGGACTTGATATTTGAGCTCATGGCTCCTACATAAGACAAGGTGGCATCAGCAATGGAAACTGGATGCTTTCTGACGTCTAACACTATCACCCTTTCCTTCATGAATGCAGGTGACATGTGATCATCAGAGAAATTATTTCAACGTGCCTATACAATATTATTTTGCATCTCATCAAATGATAGATTGTACACATCCATCACCAGATCATTATCAAGGAGGACAACCTCTCCTTTCTCGCTCGAGACTGGTTATGACACTGGAGGTTGTGGAGACTAAGGGGGGACCTTGGGTGCATGTGGCATGAGGAAAGTGTCTTGATCCTGTGGTTCATCCGCCTACCACATCTTTGTCACTTTGATCAATTTCTTAATTTTCTGAGAAAATTCTCAATCCTGCATTTGCTTACCCTCTTCTTCAACTGCTAGTTGTTTTGACTCCTCAACATGTATGGGCATAGACTCCTCTTTCATCATTCCTTGCCTTTCATCTTCTTCCTATTTCTATTTCTCTTCATTCTCTCTCCTTCTTAGCTCCTGCTCTTCCTTCAACTTCTTCTATGTTTCCTGCAATTTTCTTTATGCTTCCTCCAACCTTTTGTTTTCTTTCTTCCTACGCTTAGTCCTCTCTATGCATTGTTGCCTCTTTGCCTCCACCGCCAAAGGTGATTTCTCAATGAGAGGATCTTCTTTGAACTTTTATATTTTCTCAACATCTAGGTTCTTGACAATCTTCCTCTTACCCTTGTCATGCATTGGTTTGCTACTTATTGTTGTTGTTTTTGTTGCTTCATGTAGTGCTACTGCCTACAAAGCATCTTTCCATGTTGTGGCTATGCTAATTGGTTCATTGAGTTTAGAGTAGTTGTAACAATACCCACAATGGTCCTCCTCTTCGCAATGACATGTCCCACAAATCCATGGATAGTACACCTTAGCATTGTCGTTCTAGAAAATATTGTGGGGATCATACGGATTGAAGTCTTTGGTTTCTAAGTTAAACTTTTTTATCTCCTTAGCTTCAGAATTTGCATCTTTCAAGCTCTTAATCTCGTACAATACAATCTGCAAAGGAATGGTGGGCCATGGTGCCTTCTTCTTCTTGTATCATACATGTTGATAACCCTATGGAGAGGTGATATGTGACCTCTTACATAACCAACTTGTCTATGGCATACCCTAGTAGAACATGCAGACGATTCTCTCCACCAAACACTCTGATGAAGGTGCCACTGGGTGAGGCATACCAATATGAAATGTTAAGAATCATCTCCATTTCCTCTTGGGAAATGCAGGGTGGATCCTGCTCAAGGATAAACTTATACAATGGGGTGATGAAATGGTCAAATAGCCTCACCATAACTCCTCGGTATCTCCATTCGGAAAGAAACTTGCAATAAATTTTGACAGGATCCTCTTCTGGTGTCCATGTCTAACCCATGCCAGGAAATTGATGTTGGGCAAAAATTGCATCAAGTAAATATGTGGACATGTAGAATCTTGCATGTTCATCCCCAGGTGGATTTCAACTGAAGAGCCAATAGATCCAACCAATTGAATGGCCTACCATCGTTCACCAACTGGTCCAACACAACCACCAAATGTTTTGGAAAGGTCTATGTGCTCTCTTGACCGTATAATCGACATGCAAAGATGATCAAGAACTAGTAGGCCTTCCTGAGTGACTTTGTCTTGTAAACATGATTGGGTGTCACTCTGAACTTTTATTGCTCTTTCACCCAGCACTTTACAATATATCTGGTGTTCACAAAGTTGTGGGTGGCACAGAAAAGTGAATCCATGTAGTTCACCAGCTGAGGTAAATGATACATCTGTTGATGGTTTTCCACCCTTAAGTTGGAAATTTGTATCCCACTGCTCAATGTCATAGTCTCCGGATCTGTGTGTGAGATAATCTACTCGATGATGTTCATACATGGGAAGGTGGGGTACTTTCATTCAACATTATGTAAGCCTAACTAGTGGACACTGATATAAACATGTCAATCCTCTAGATCTTCCTTTAACCGCCCTGCAAATATATCCTTGATTTCCTACCATGTTAACTTCATGACCTTCTTAATGAACAACTAAGTGTCTACATAAATTGGTAAATTCATTGACACATGCTCAACTTCTTCCCCAGCACTACTCTCAATGGTATCCTTTGATGTAGCTCTCTTAGAAGCCATGTTACCTATAATTGCTAGAGAGTTGGTTAACAACTATTGTACATGGAGAGAGAGGACACTCATGGCATGAAAATGTTATCTTGAAACCAAAAGAAATTCAAGAATAGAGCAAGCAATAAACTGGGAAATTGCTGGGAAGGATTGTGAAATATTGGCTCTCAAAGGTGACTAAATGCCATCTAGAACTATGCATTGCATAGTCCCAGCAATTACTGTGGATGTCTTACTGATTGGAATTCGGCAATGCGCACTTTAGATTGGGCACATGCCAGGAGAGACTGCACATTATGCAATCTCAGTGGCCAAGGCTTGGGGTTGGCTCCTAGAACTACGCAATGTGCAATCTGAGCCAGGCCTCAAAAAACTTTGTACAATTCCATAGCCAATTTCAAGGCCATAAGTTCCATAAATACATAGTGCATGCTTGGGAAAGCAAGATCCAGGCCAAGGAAGCCTAGATATTCGCAAGGGGAGTGAGAAATTGTGCAGATATAAATGATTGAATGATGTTGAGTGTAGATCTAGTTCAATGATAATGCATGTGATTGAAATGAGTGTAGGAATCAATTAAACTGAAGGAAAATGAAGCATGTGGAGAGAGTCGCTACAACGACGACTAGTAGTGCAAAAACTGGGTAATACATGCAACACTTAGGAAATGTAATGAAAAACTTAAAATAACACTTATACAAGCTAAAACAAATTAAAATTCCAGCGTTCATTCAATAAAATGAGTGAAACAACACTTTCACAAGCCAAACAAACAAAAGCGATAGAAAAAGTAGCAACAGACTTGAAAAGCAAGACTTACCTAGAAAAGAAATGACGATCGCACTAGAGGTTCCTTGATTTCCTTGGGAATTCTAGAGCTCCAACACAAAATTTCCAAATGAGCTCTTGTTGTGACAATTAAATTTATTTTTTTGATTTAGGGTTTATAACGCAAAGGCCAAAAATCAAGGAAAAAGCGACACTCAGTGACAGTTTCCAAAATAGCTCAAGTGCCACCTCCACACTGTTGAAAATAGATCCCTATTTTTTAGGTATGATTTCCCAAATTTTTTCTTTTTTCACTTTTTTCTTCTTCGGGAAAACTTTCCATGCATTGCTCAAAGAGATTACACAATTCCAGGGAGAATTGTGCAACTCACTAGCTCATGTATCAGGTAGCTACTGAGGGAAACACTTCTGCACAATTTTTGGGTTAAGCGGCCCTGGCTGCCTCTCATGCTTTGCATAATTTTCTAGATGAAGGCTAGATGTTTGCTGGTTCTGTGCAATTTTGGAGCTAAAGTCTCACTACTGACTTGAACTACACATTTCCCAAGAGAAAGATTGCTTTACCTCAACGATTGCGCAGTTCACTAAGGAAAAATTGAAATTGGGTTGAAACCAAGTGAAGAGATCATCTTGTGGGTTAGATAGTAAGTCAAGTGAGGTAACACAAGCCATAATGGGAAATATGAAGCTCAATCAATGTACAAGTACCTAGGTAAATGTAAGATTCTCTATTATGATTTAGGAGGGAGGCTCTAAAAGGATGCATACGAAAAAATTAAAAGGGTGGTTGTAGCTGCTACAAAATTGGCTACATAGTAATAGAAATCTATCTCTCTCTATGGACCTTGTCTCTTGTAAAGCGATTCTAACTCTTCCGGAAGTATTGTTCAATTCATTCATCTTCGTAGCTTCCTCACTATCTTGAGTTGAAGATGTAGTCCCTACCATTCTCTTTATCGACATCACAAATACCAAGGTAAGTCAACTGAATTGTTTTGATTGGTGATGAGGGTTATATTGATGCACAAGTTATATAGACTGTCAAATTTTTAGTTTGGTCTCTAATTTTTCTCCACTGTAGTAGGCCTGAACAGTACCCTGGTAGAGTCACTTCAGGAACACAAGCATTTCTTCGCTGCCAGAGTGCCTAGACAGTACCCTGGTAGAGTTACATGCTTCACCTCTCTGTGCCAGAATCCTTTCCCTTATTATGCCTTTATTTTATTTTTCATTTCATTTCACTTTCATAGATGTTGGGAATAGGTTCCCCCAAGAGCCAGTTTTGGGGCTAAAAGCCCATGTTTTGGGGCAGAAATCCCAAATTTTGTAATAAATATGTAAATCCTCTACATTTTGTGGTCACAGAGTGCAAAGAGGTCAAATGGTTATCTGCCCTTGTTTTTTGAAGTATCATAGGAGCTGTAAAGATCCACCCATGGTTCATGGACCATGGGATTGTATAAAAAGGGAGTCTTAGAAGAGTCTAAGGGGGGAGTAGAGATGAAAAGAAGGATTTTTAGGTAAGAAGTTCTAAGTTTTCTCAAGTCTTAGCATAGGTAGAGGCTCTGCAGCTGAGTGGGCAGAGGCTTAGGGTGAAAGTCCACAGCTGAGTGTGCAAACCCCTGTAGCTATGTGCTCAAGGTAGATAGAGTCTATATTGAACTTGAGATATCAATAAAGAGAATTATTTTGTAATTGATGTGTATTTTGTCTCTATTTAATTCATATGATTATATTATGTTACGATCTAGGTTTACATAGTAATGCTTATTTGATGCGTGAATGTATTTGATTATATCTATTAATTGAACGCAAGCAAGAGTAAAGGATTACGCGAAGGTAGCTGTAAATGCATGGTAGATTAGGTAACACTTAATATAACTTGGTAACTTATACAGTAACTCAATCAAAGAGGCTCATAAGAGCCTAGACCTCGGGTTAGGGTTGCAGGAAGATCAGTCAAGTACCTTCACCAAGATGCTGAAGGATGGAAGAGAATGAACATCGATAAGCCCTAAATTCTTATCGATCTGCATGAAGGCAGGATCAAGAAGTATAGACTGACATCACAACCATCTCAAAGTGAGGAAACTTGGTTCCTACTATTATAAACATATTTGGGCACTACAACCCCAATATTATATGTCGCTAAACCAAGGGCTCTTTAATCCCTAAAAGTGTTGTTTCATACCCTAAAGGATCATGGTCAACTGATTACATCATTCCCCAAAAGTTCCACCTAAAAAACCACTCAGAACTAGCCAAAATTGGACCATACTGACTGCTCCACTATCAAGGTGTGATGCACACCGACTCCTACACTAGCCAAGTGCGATGCATACTGAAGAGGCCTTCTGTAGGGTGTGATGAACGAGAATGGACAAATGTCTGAGACAGTTTGCTAAGTGGATGCTCATGGAATCTTCTAAAATCTTCTTCTATGACACTTGCCTCTTTGAATTCGCCTAGGGATGAGTAAGATATCCAAGAAATATCCAAGTGGAACCAAGAACTACAAGTGGAATGACACTAATAAAAAACCCAGAGATGACTCACACCCTTGCAGACATATATAAATGGATCCCTCATCTAAGAGATATAGAGGCTGGAATTTTGTAATTTGTAAGGAAGTGTTGATAGTTTGTCTTTGAGAGGGAACATTGTATGGTTGGGTGATCTTGCTTGTCATGAGGTGAAGAGGGCTTTGATGCTGGGAGGATGATACTGGATCAGATAGCTGGGTTGTAATCCTCTCTTCTATTATTAATAAAGCTCTTTGAGATTTCCTCCATACAATCATGTACTTATGACTCTTGTTTTTTGTGAATGCCATTGTATGTTCAATGTATTTTTGATTCTGCATTGTTTATGATATAATAGATCGAGATGCTTTGATGGTGTTTTGTTGCTTTGTTTCTACAGGTATTCTCTAATCAGGACAAGTAGGAGATGAGTTGCAAGCTCTATCAAGGGGAAGAGAAATCAAGCAAGGAGTCAAGCAAAAGATCCAGGTTGGCCTCTTTGCTTCTCTGTTATCTATCATAGATATAGGAAATTTCAAATTGCTTTGATTGTTTGTTTCTAGGATAACTGCCAATCCTAGTGGGACTAGTACATAAAAAAGATGCTAGTTTTCCTGGAAACAAAATGGCAACTCCATTGGGGATAAAATAGTTTGTTTGTTTATTATCGTTGTTTCCTTCATAAACTATAGACAGAGCCTGAAGATAACCAGATAGCCTTCGAACTGCTTTTTCTATGCAATCGCAAAGTAGATGAATGTTGCTTCAGTCAATCTCCAGTTTAGTTTAAGAACTGAACATCTGACTTTCCAAATGAGCTCTTGTTGTGACAATTAAATTTATTTTTTTGATTTAGGGTTTATAACGCAAAGGCCAAAAATCAAGGAAAAAGCGACACTCAGTGACAGTTTCCAAAATAGCTCAAGTGCCACCTCCACACTGTTGAAAATAGATCCCTATTTTTTAGGTATGATTTCCCAAATTTTTTCTTTTTTCACTTTTTTCTTCTTCGGGAAAACTTTCCATGCATTGCTCGAAGAGATTACACAATTCCAGGGAGAATTGTGCAACTCACTAGCTCATGTATCAGGTAGCTACTGAGGGAAACACTTCTGCACAATTTTTGGGTTAAGCGGCCCTGGCTGCCTCTCATGCTTTGCATAATTTTCTAGATGAAGGCTAGATGTTTGCTGGTTCTGTGCAATTTTGGAGCTAAATTCTCACTACTGACTTGAACTACACATTTCCCAAGAGCAAGATTGCTTTACCTCAACGATTGCGCAGTTCACTAAGGAAAAATTGAAATTGGGTTGAAACCAAGTGAAGAGATCATCTTGTGGGTTAGATAGTAAGTCAAGTGAGGTAACACAAGCCATAATGGGAAATATGAAGCTCAATCAATGTACAAGTACCTAGGTAAATGTGAGATGCTCTATTATGATTTAGGAGGGAGGCTCTAAAATGATGCATACGAAAAAATTAAAAGGGTGGTTGTAGCTGCTACAAAATTGACTACATAGTAATAGAAATCTATCTCTCTATGGACATTGTCTCTTGTAAAGTGATTCTAACTCTTCCGGAAGTATTGTTCAATTCATTCATTTTTGTAGCTTCCTCACTATCTTGAGTTGAAGATGTAGTCCCTTCCATTCTCTTTATCGACATCACAAATACCAAGGTAAGTCAACTGAATTGTTTTGATTGGTGATGAGGGTTATATTGATGCACAAGTTATATAGACTGTCAAATTTTTAGTTTGGTCTCTAATTTTTCTCCACTGTAGTAGGCCTGAACAGTACCCTGGTAGAGTCACTTCAGGAACACAAGCATTTCTTCGCTGCCAGAGTGCCTGGACAGTACCCTGGTAGAGTTACATGCTTCACCTCTCTGTGCCAGAATCCTTTCCCTTATTATGCCTTTATTTTATTTTTCATTTCATTTCACTTTCATAGATGTTGGGAATAGGTTCCCCCAAGAGCCAGTTTTGGGGCTAAAAGCCCATGTTTTGGCGCAGAAATCCCAAATTTTGTAATAAACATGTAAATCCTCTACATTTTGTGGTCACAGAGTGCAAAGAGGTCAAATGGTTATCTGCCCTTGTTTTTTGAAGTATCATAGCAGCTGTAAAGATCTACCCATGGTTCATGGACCATGGGATTGTATAAAAAGGGAGTCTTAGAAGAGTCTAAGGGGGGAGTAGAGATGAAAAGAAAGATTTTTAGGTAAGAAGTTCTAAGTTTTCTCAAGTCTTAGCATAGGTAGAGGCTCTGCAGCTGAGTGGGCAGAGGCTTAGGGTGAAAGTCCACAGCTGAGTGCGCAAACCCCTGCAGCTATGTGCTCAGGGCAGATAGAGTCTATATTGAACTTGAGATATCAATAAAGAGAATTATTTTGTAATCGATGTGTATTTTGTCTCTATTTAATTCATATGATTATATTATGTCACGATCTAGGTTTACATAGTAATGCTTATTTGATGCGCGAATGTATTTGATTATATCTATTAATTGAACGCAAGCAAGATTAAAGGATTATGCGAAGGTAGCTGTAAATGCATGGTAGATTAGGTAACACTTAATACAACTTGGTAACTTATACAGTAACTCAATCAAAGAGGCTCATAAGAGCCTAGACCTCGGGTTAGGGTTGCAGGAAGATCAGTCAAGTACCTTCACCAAGATGCTGAAGGATGGAAGAGAATGAACATCGATAAGCCCTAAATTCTTATCGATCTGCATGAAGGCAGGATCAAGAAGTATAGACTGACATCACAACCATCTCAGAGTGAGGAAACTTGGTTCCTACTATTATAAACATATTTGGGCACTACAACCCCAATATTATATGTCGCTAAACCAAGGGCTCTTTAATCCCTAAAAGTGTTGTTTCATACCCTAAAGGATCATGGTCAACTGATTACATCATTCCCCAAAAGTTCCACCTAAAAAACCACTCAGAACTAGCCAAAATTGGACCATACTGACTGCTCCACTATCAAGGTGTGATGCACACCGACTCCTACACTAGCCAAGTGTGATGCATACTGAAGAGGCCTTCTGTAGGGTGTGATGAACGAGAATGGACAAATGTCTGAGACAGTTTGCTAAGTGGATGCTCATGTAATGTTCTAGAATCTTCTTCTATGAGACTTGCCTCTTTGAATTCGCCTAGGGATGAGTAAGATATCCAAGAAATATCCAAGTGGAACCAAGAACTACAAGTGGAATGACACTAATAAAAAACCCAGAGATGACTCACACCCTTGTAGACATATATAAATGGATCCCTCATCTAAGAGATATAGAGGCTGGAATTTTGTAATTTGTAAGGAACTGTTGATAGTTTGTCTTTGAGAGGGAACATTGTATGGTTGGGTGATCTTGCTTGTCATGAGGTGAAGAGGGCTTTGATGCTGGGAGGATGATACTGGATCGGATAGCTGGGTTGTAATCCTCTCTTCTATTATTAATAAAGTTCTTTGAGATTTCCTCCATACAATCATGTACTTATGACTCTTGTTTTTTGTGAATGCCATTGTATGTTCAATGTATTTTTGATTCTGCATTGTTTATGATATAATAGATCGAGATGCTTTGATGGTGTTTTGTTTCTACAGGCATTCTCTAATCGGGACAAGTAGGAGATGAGTCGCAAGCTCTATCAAGGGGAAGAGAAATCAAGCAAGGAGTCAAGAAAAAGATCCAGGTTGGCCTCTTTGCTTCTCTATTACCTATCATAGATATAGGAAATTTCAAATTGCTTTGATTGTTTGTTTCTAGGATAACTGCCAATCCTAGTGGGACCAGTACATAAAAAAGATGCTAGTTTTCCTGGAAACAAAATGGCAACTCCATTGAGGATAAAATAGTTTGTTTGTTTATTATCGTTGTTTGCTTCATAAACTATAGACAGAGCCTGAAGATAACCAGATAGCCTTCGAACTTCTTTTTCTATGCAATCGCAAAGTAGATGAATGTTGCTTCAGTCAATCTCCAGTTTAGTTTAAGAACTGAACATCTGACTTACAAGCATCCTAGATGCCCTTGTGGTAGCTCATTAACCTTCCAATATCGCACCCCTATACTTTTCTCTCTACTGTCCATAATAGCTCAGTTTAATCCACTGAAATCATTTGTAAATTTGAGCCAAAATCCATCTCAGTTGCACTCCCTGGCCCATCGCATTGTTTCTAACTAGAAGCCAGTATGCATTGCACTTCCCATGTGTAGCAAGTGAGATGCATCCCTGTTTCGCTGAGGCACGGGTGCGATGACTAAGTAATCCTATTTCTCTCCTTGAAATTTGGGTTTTTTGTCCTTGTTTTTAGCTTTGTTTGATGGATCTGCTGCTTATGAACAATATCTCATTACTGAAGCCTCCTTGCTTTACATAGTCCAACCTCCATTGATAAAGATTAGTAAATGTTTTTATGTATTTGTCTATCATTTACAATCTATTGTCGAAACGTTACTTAAATTGAACATTCATTTTTTTGTCAACAAAGAAAAGTGTCATAAAGTCTTCCTTCTCTAGATAGTTGATTGAGATTTTTCTCTTGTATTTGATTTGATTTATTGTTATTTGAAGTGTCGAAAGTATTTTCTATTTGAAATTGAAAACTGTAATTTATTCTTCCTTTCCATTTTGAAAAGAAATTTGTTGAAATGTCACTTTGAAGAAAATAGTTCAGATCTATACTTGGTTTTCATTTTGGCATTCCTCAAATTAAGGGAACGAAAAACAAATACGTGCATTTGCATTTTCATTTAGACTGTGTGCGAAAAATAATTTAGGAAAAGTGCATTTAGTGTGTTCTCTTTCCTCTTTGGTTGAAAGAATCATAATCTTCCTTCCTTAGTAGCTAGGATTTTCATTTCTAAAAACAAACAATGATTGTTTATCATTTTAGATTGCATATTTAGGAATTTTACATCTACATCACGCGGTGAACCTTGAAAGACAAACTTCTAAACAAGATAAACTCTAAAATAAATCTCAATGAACTTAACAACACTTTGGAACCTAATGCAACACATCTAGAGTTCTAGGTTAGAGACATGTTCCAGTGTCGTGAAATCTAGTAACTATCGTTTTCATCGAAGGTTGGGTGATTCCTCCTCTTTGATATGACAAGTGCTAGCACGGACTTGTGCTCCTCATACCATCAAGTATATATTGGGATACCACAATAGGCTTATATCCTTTATCCATAGGAAGCCATGTCTACTACCCTATCGATCACAATGCACTGGACACAACATTCGGGAAGATTGACTGTCGTAACATAATTCCTTCGTAATTTCTCTTTAATTTACCACCAAGGTGTATATTGCAGTTTTTTGATTAGTTTGGTAATCCCTCTATCTAGATCTCTAGAGGTGTATATTGCAGTTTGTGGATTAGTTTGGTAATCCCTCTATCTATATCTCTAGAGTAGTCACTTTCGTTCCTTTTCGACTCCTTAAAAGAAAAGTTCCATCTGAGCACTTGTCATTTCAGGCTCATCAAAAATCGAAGGGGACTAGAGTCATCTTTAGATTTTTCTTGACTCTTAAAAATTGAAAAAGAAAAGTTGTGTCAAAGCGTCATTAAAATTTATTAAATTCAAAATAACATCCTTATTCCTTCGTTTATCTTAGGTTGAGATAATGGAGTCCACCAATCATGGAATCCCTCTCGAGGGGAATCCTAGTCCATTTTCTTCTTGGGGAAATATTGGTGCTTCGTATATGGCCACATTGTCCTTTCCAAGAATCACAATTGGTCTTCCAGTATGGCTATTCTCAATCTCTCTCATTCAAAATACTATAATTCCTCAAAAATCAAATCAACAACCATTTGATACTGAAGTTGACCCTTCACCTTCTACTTTGTTTGTTTCTCCCTCCCCTTTTTCCTCTTCGCTTGGTGAAAATAGCGACACTAGTAACCAAGTGGCTGAGAAGAAGAAGAAAGGGAAAGAGAAGAAGAAGAAGTTAGTTAAAAAAGGGGGCAACCATGAATCATCTGGTGAAAATCTGCGCATTAAATCTCCTAAGTATCCTTGTCTACTTTGGAAAGGACACTGTTTTCATCAATATTGTCCTTACATTACAGATCTTCAGAGAATGGTCCCTCTGTTCACACCATCTGGTGTCGTCAACCTCTGGCGATCATGTTGATAGCACACCATCAACTAGTGAAAATGAAGTTCCAGGACAGAAAGGAAAGGTCAAAATTCCATGTCTATTATGAGAAGGATACCATTGCCTTCCCTGTTGTCCTTTTTTTTATGAGGCCAAGAGAATTTTGCATAGTCATCCTACTTCATCGCAATGACTTCCACCTGGATATAAGAAACTCACCTCAAATTCTTTACTAGTTGAAAA
The DNA here is from genome assembly GCA_000404065.3 of Pinus taeda. Taxonomy (NCBI): domain Eukaryota; kingdom Viridiplantae; phylum Streptophyta; class Pinopsida; order Pinales; family Pinaceae; genus Pinus; species Pinus taeda. The sequence goes on from APFE031140387.1 coordinate 72,045, forward strand.
TCCGACTCACATAACTCAATCATTGGTTGAAACACCTATCATTGAGAGTGAACCTTCTGAGTCCATACTAGATCAAAGTTAACAGGTCGAGATGGCGGTTGACCCACTCTTACCTTCAGAAGGTCCACCGTCAAATGATACAATTTCCAAAGAGAATGAAAATGATACCATTCAAATTCTTTTTGTTAATATAGAGTCTGATGAGCTTGGGGACAATCCATCCATTTCTTTATGATAGGAGGAAAATTCCCTAGTTCAAGGGGTTCATTCAACCATTTATTCGATACCCCCTCCAAATAGTCTAATCGCTTCCTTCGATTGGAATCGGCTAGCAAAATCCCGCCTTCCTTCTAATGTACCATTTTGAATCATAGTACAAGTCTACAAAATGATTTTTTCTGGCACTATCATAGATGAAGGGGCTTCAGTGAGTATCATTTTCTCAACTACTTGGAAAGCGCTTGGTTTGCCATCGCGTAGGCCTGTTACACAAAATTTGTCAGGCTTTAACAAAGGAACTAGTCGACCGTTAGGGATCCTTCTGAAGTTGCCGATAACTTTGAAAAGGAAAACCATTCATTTGAACGTGATCATAGTCCAGGGACCATTAGACTACAATCTACTCCTCAGATGTGACTATGTTTATAGTATGGAAGCTATTGATTACACACTTTTTTTGAGTGATGTGTTTCCCGCATGAAGGAAAAATTGTCTAGCTTATCGACCAACTTTCATTTCCTAGTTCAAACACAACTCCAAGTCAAGCATCATCCATAAATGGTCTCTTTGCATCAAGAGTGTCTCCTCAAACTTCATTCCATCCACCTGATTGCAGCGAGTAGTCTAGTGAATGAGATGAAGCTTAAGAGGCAGGCACCCTGGTCTGCTTCGATAGATGAACGCAGCTAAAAAGATAGGTTTCCATATAGGGTATGTGATTGGTCTGAAACACCATTCACATTTTTCTGTGCTTCGGACGAAGCCAAGGAAGTGTTTTTGTCTAAGCACTGATTAAAAACAATCCTGCTTAACCGCGGTAACTTTCACACGGTTACCTGGAGACCATCCTTTTCTCGATGCCTGGGGGCATGAAAACATTTTTATGCAAGTGAAAGATGACCAATTTCATTTTTTAGCTTTTTTGTTTTTCAACTTCTTAGGTTAGATGATTGGTCTGACCCACCATTCACCTTTGTCTATGCTAAGGACAAAGTAAAGGGAGTGCTTGATGAAACCCTCCTACTTAACCTCAGTAGTTACTTAGCTTTCTAGTTTTCTAGCTTTTAGTTTGGTCATTCCTAGCTTACATAAAAAGGAAACTGAGCATATGTTATCATAGAGTTCAAGCTCACTAAAAAATGAACCTACCAATGAGGGATATTTGTTACCACAAAAGGAGAAATTTTCCCCCAGAGTTCAAGCTCATTTAAAAATAAACCCACCTTTGGTAAATAACCTTTGTGATCGCTATAATGTCAGCCTTCTAAGCCTTATTTTTGTTCCTACCATTACCTCTATTCTTTTGGACGATTATACGCTTCTGCTTGGTTATTTACCCTTTTGAGGAATAGTTGCGACGAGTGGTCATGTTCTTAGACTCTTTTCAGACTCATTAAAAATGAAAATATTGTTGAGAAATTTGCCTAAAGTGATTGGAAGTGCCATCCCTCCTGCATATTTTAATTTTTTTGGACCTGAGGGATTATCCCACAAAAATATCGAGCGCTTGTTTTTTCGGTTCGCTAAAGCGATCAAAAAATCATCCCTTACGTATTATTTTATACTTTTTCGGACTTAAGATATTATGCTACGAAAAAGGACCACTGGAGTTTCCTTTTCATCCCTTTTCAAACTCTCTAAACATGAAAAGGACCAAGTTATCCTTGTCGTTAAACTCATTAAAACAATAGTGAAAAAATTGTTCGCCAAGACAAGAACGAGTTTCACTATCGCTAGGCTCGCTAAAACATAGCGACAGGTTTGCCCAAAGGGCAGATTATAGAACAAGCATATGTTATTCTCCTAAAGCTTGACAAAAATAAAGAGGTACTGGTCATCAATGACTGGGGAAAAAGGGAAGAAAACAGAAGGAATTTTATTGGTAGCAGGTCACTCTTGAACATGACACTTTCACTCCATCACCATGATTGAGTCGAGTTGGGTTATTCCGTTCACCGGTCATGTCACCGTTGGTCTGTCATACCATCCATATTTTGGGGTTAATGCTACCATTCCATCTCAGTGTTGCTGATATTTTCAAGACAAGTCATTTAGAGAATTGACCATCCAGTTAATGCCTCATCCACTGCAATACCTTTACCCTCCATTTTTCATGACCGCCATTTCTGAACCTTGTATCATCAGATCATTTTCACCTCTAGAAAATCATTTGCTTTGTTTCGTATCATTGATGTGGGATACATTAAGGCCCTCCTATGACAGGTCACTTCCTGTCGACATCAGCCCATTATCCAAGAATTTTACTTAGAAACAACCCTTTCAGTACTTTGAAGCTTGCATGCCTCAATGGCAAGTTGCTCACTTCTGGCGACAGGTTTACATAATGGCCTTCGACCGAGAGACTTTGCATGGTGTTCAATGTCGGATCATATATTCACACCACATAAATTGTACTGTAGTACCTTGAGGGTCATTATCATTATTGGTGATTCCTCTCGCACCTGTTAACAACTTACATTATTGGCTGGTAATCAGGCGATGTCTTTCATGTTCGACTTCAGGACATGTTTTCACATGGATCGACTTGTACATAGGGTGAATATTGAATGAGTTTGAAGACCCTGGATCTAGTTTCATCCATCCAGGTTGTGATATATTCAGGAATACAAAGACATAAAATGTACAGAAAAGCTACACAAATGATCATCTAAGCTAAGGGATGATAATTCTACATATAAAGAATCACCAGTCTGCAACGGCAGACGATTATCTGTTCTATGTACATGAAAATGAATTTATAAAGCTAAGCATGGGAATGCCCACCTCAGCTAGATCATGGAAAATTATATTGTGATGATGTATTGTATTGTATCTTATATAGGTCCCCTTCCAGTTTGAATACCTCAGATCCTCATGATAAAGCATTTCACCCGACATCTAAAGATTTACGACTTCATGCTTTAGGGGGTAACTGTTATAAACATATTTGGGCACTGTAACCCCAATCTTATATGTTGATAAACCAAGGGCTCTTTAACCCCTAAAAGTTTTGTTTCATACCCTAAAGGATCATGGTCAACTGATTACATCATTCCCTAGAAGTTCCACCTAAAAAACCACTTAGAACTAGCCAAAATTGGACAATACTGATCGCTCCACTGTCAAGGTACAATGCATATTGACTCCTACACTAGCCAAGTGTGATGCATACTGAAGAGGTCTTCTGTGGGGTGTGATGAATGAGAATGGACAAATTTCTGAGACAGTTTTCTAAGTGGATGCCAGGGAAAATTTTAAGAACCCACCCTAAATTTATATGTATAATAAATGGGCGAATCTCCATGGTATATAGGAAAAATAGAAGGCGATTTTATCAATAATATAATATGTATATATAATTTTTTGGTGAATCTCTCACCAGGCATGGTGAATATTTTACTCAATTATAAAATCTTGTAAGATCTTGGTATACCATGGGTCAATACCATGTGTATCATAAACCTTGGAGCTTTAAAAATTACTATTAGTAGTTTTATAAAAATTAATAAAATTAATAGTAGTTGATTTTATTTATTTTTTATTTTAACCAAGCTAAAATGTTTAACATACATTAAATGACAACATCCATTTTTACTCTTGATCCACCAAGACCTGAGAGAGATCAAATATTTTTTCACTCTATGCTAGTTTGCATATCACGATATTTGATACCTCTAGGGGGTTAGTAGATCCAGAGTAAAGATGGATCTGTACTTGTTTAATTCCCCCATTTAAATAGGCTACATTCCAAGTGAATACCATGGGTCAATACCATGTGCCATTTTTATTTTTATTAATACTAATATTATGGTTAATAATGTTTTTTTGCATGATATTAATAACAATCTAGTCCATGGTATTTTTCCCATAGTATTTTGCCCATAGGTTTCACCTAAATATAACGTATTTTTTGAGTGTTCATAAATATAAGGTGACTTATGGAGTAAATATAAAAA